>DWGW01001120.1:0-12050 GCA_018247775.1 Udranomia orcinus
AAAGATCCACCACCTGTGCGAGAGATATTATAGTGCACAGACTATTCCCTCACTTTATGTTCCGATGGGACGGAAAACCGACATGACTGGTGAGAGATCAGGCGGAGGACCAACGGCTTTCTATTAATTAACGTTATTGATTCCGTATATCGTTTTTATCACTTTAAATGCACATTTCAATATATAACGCTTGATGTTGTTGCATATATTCATTTTAATTATAAGTAAATGTATATTTTTTTTGTTTTAGAGTGTTTTGAACACGTCTGGAGAATGAAGTTCCTACAACAAGATGGAATTCGATACACGCAGTGTAAGTTGGAATTTCTTACGTAGAAAATTCTGAAATAAAGTAATTCTAGAAAAAAAATTAATTAATTATTATTTAAAAGAATAAGGAGAATATTATCATTCGATTAATCTATCGCGAAAATTATTATCTATTGTATACTATTTAACAAAAATGTTGCAAACAAAATTTGTTTAGGAAATTGGTTTAGGACCGTCTTCACTATTCGGGCATACGTGATGGCAAATGGTCACTACCGCCCATCGGCGTTCTTTTTAGCTCGACCACAAATACGTTCTGAAGACTAAGTTAGAACACTTCGGTTAAGAATGTCTGCCTTACCACACCCTTCAAACCGGAACACAGCAACAAGAACCTTTGTGTTCTAGTTTTATATCAAAATAAAAACCGTCTTATTTTTGGGTCGCTTGAATTAATTTAGATGTTATTACCATGTACAGTCAATAAACAAGAACCCAAAATATTTTAATAATATTAATATTGGACAATAATTGTGTATTTCTTAAAATACAGAATCCCTCAACATTTATAAGAAACATTAATTCGAAAGAGTGAACGACATTGAAGAAGATAGGTTCGTCGATAAGCCTCCGAAGGCTGCGGAGATTTGCGAGGTCAATAACTTGCACTATCTATACGTGTTTATTGCCTATCGTTAGGGCGGATGTTTATGGAGGTTCCAGTCACGAAGTCATCTGGTGTGGACCTACTCAACAATTAATTAATACAGTTACAATTATAATTAATAAACGTTATAATTAAATTAAATTATTCAAATACATTGTATACCTTTTTAATTGTGTTTAATTGTAATGTAGTATAGTTAATATTTTAGCGTTGTGCTCGTGAAGTTTTGGTTATGTAGATTTTACTTTTTCCGCTTTAGTGCAGATACCTGCATCTGCACCAAAGCATACAAAGCTTACGTTCTCACATAACGTGTGTATACCGGACGTTGTGCATATCTGACACTTAGAAAAAAGAAGTAAACATAATGGCCATATGTACAAATGCGATCATCAGTCAGCCCCTGGCAGACGAAATTGCAAAAAATGCAACCAAATAGCATTTTAAATTATTTAAAGTGACTTCGTCAGCAAAAACTTAATCGACTTTTAAAATATTTGTATTAATTTTATTATAAAGTTTCATTGATGATTGTGGCAATGTTACGATGAATTAAAACCAATACAGTGGTGTGAATCTCACTCTCGATATAAAACATTTCTTATTGCTGGTCTGTTAATATTCCTATGTCTATGGTTTATCTATGGTTTAACCGACAATAACGTACCTAAGTATTTAGGTACTTCCGTACTACGGGGGTACGCTTAAAGCCGCTTCCGGATATAAACTACAGGTGGCAGTCGTTAAACCTTATCAAAGTCATTATTCGGCATGTGAATAGTAAGCAAATGTCTTCCTACAGCATAGCTATATCTAAGACTATGCTTAGATACAGTTACCCATAGGTGAGAACCGTCTCACATTGAGAAAATATGTATTTAACTGGATATCAAAATGTTGCATTTCTATGTTAAACTTATTAGATTATATTGTCGAATATCATTCTGGACCTATCAAACAAAATGATCAAATTTACATTTTAATACCTCTTTAAAAGAAATTGAGATAAACTTACTTCCATGTGTCATCAACCCGGAGCTTGAAAAGCATCTTCAGATACTTTTTCATCTACCAAGGAAAATACTTAGCGGATTACTCGGAAAATATAATTTCCGAGATTGGATAGCTACTACCACTCTACAGATAGACATTGAGAGTTGGTTCCGTTTGTGTCTTCTCAAAAAGAATGAATAATATTCATATACTTTCTAACTGTATAATATAGTGAACTGTGTGTGTAGTGTGATAGTAAAGGACATTAGTCATATTTAATATTAGATGTAAAGCTAATTAGTATAGATTTTAGTAATTTTAAGAACGCACTTATTGCAGAATAGGTTTGATGTTAATTTTATGTATTATAAGCTTAACATATTTGCAGGATGATTTTGATCGTAGACTGAATTTGTGTAAATTTCACGTGGATACAAATGTTCATGTTAAAATTTCATAACCACATAATATCTTTATTAAATTAAAGATTTACTGGTGATATGTTTTCTGCCAATTTATATTGTAGCAACGTGGTGTTTTACTCAGATACTTTTGACGATAAATATTCAATGCAATATACATAAACATTCGTTTTCATCGGGCTCCAGCGGTACCCTAAAACCGGATTTATCCCCAAGAATCGCTTTTGGTACACACAAAGTGATTATGTAAGAGTCGAAATGATTTCGTTTCAAACCGAGACTCGTATGTCGTCTTGTAATTTTGTTTATTTGCTCCCAGCACAGCCTCCATCTTGCTTTATTTAACTTAAGACGCTTTTTCGTTACCGCCCAAAATATAAAATATGTGTAAAAATAATATAAGATTTGTATTTATTTTTTAGCTTCTTTATAAAACCTTTGGCGAGGCATAAGACTTTTTGTTTGCTTAGGTTAATTTAATCATTCTGTCTAGGTTCTAACAGTCTGTCTAGGTTCTTATGATAGGGAAATGGAAACGCTATAGAAATTCTAATGTAGTGTACCTATATACGTATAATGACACGAATATACAGTGTTTTGTAAAGATTGAATTGAAAAATCAAAACAATAATAATATTACGTCGTACGTAAGTACGTCGATGAAAATAATCTGTATCATAAAAAGAACACAGAAAATTACAATATTAATAAAACACAAACTTTTCAAATATTTATTTATTAACTCCCGTCCCTCTCATTACAATGTATTTACAAAATACAAAATAAAAATAAGTCCATCACATAACGAATATAATTACGCAAATGTTTGTTACGAGTAAAAAAGACCCGTACTGTCGTAGAAATTAGTTCACCGAATTACATTTATAACATCATCCTACGCATTATTTTAAGGAACATAGCTAGGTATAAGTCAGCTACCGTACTATAATATTAATATTCCAGTATAGACTACTTTACAAGAATTCAAGGAAATTGAAAATTCAACAATGCAGGCGGGAGCCCACATTAACTGAATTTACGGTGTGAAGGTGTCAGCTGGAAATATACACGCAGAAACTTGTTATTTCTCCTTTTTACGGGCGGCCGTAAGTGGACTCGACAATTTAATACTTAATACGTATACCAAATTCAGTTAACGAGGACATTTCAACAGAAGACGTCAGATTTAATTACCTTATAGGGAACAGTCGATAGAATTTTAATAATAAGTTAATTTATTTGTCGTTATTCCCTAATAATTACATTAAATGGGCCTCTGTTCGTCGAAACTTCCCGAACTTTCGTTCAAGGCCGTTTGCGTATTTCGTCAGTTTACGCGGAGTAATTACGCAACGCGTAATTTTGGTTAACCTTAATTTTGTACGAAAGTTTGGTCGCATGTTTATGCAAAATAGCTCACGTAAATAATGGGATTTTGTGTCAGTGTACTAATATAGTACACGTTGTGTCGACAACCGCTCGGAATAATAAAGAAAATGGATTTTGTTTGTCGCAATGTATTTTTAGATTTATAAACCGAAGTTAAGTGAACTACGTGACTACTTTGCGAGCCTGCGCTGCGTAAACTTTGTAGCTGCCTTGGCTCGCTCTTTAATTCACCTAAAATAAAGTGTATTATCGATTTCTGAACTTTTATTTTGACCAACGTGTCAGTATTTTACTTAAGCTGTATCTAAATATTTTAAACCTTACTTATCATTCCTAATAAGGAATAAACTACTGCATTTTGTTAATGCCACTTAATATTGTCTTGTCATACTTGGTTTAGGTGGAAGACCGTACTGATGACAATAGAACATTATTTTTAAATGCAAACAAATCAAATTTGACTTGAAAGTTGAATATTCGATGTAAGTATTTGAGTAAGCTCAAAACAGATAACGTTACGCGCCAAAACCAATAACCAAATGCATCTACTATGCCTTTGTATTCAGTGAACTATTTGGCTCCGTATACTAGTGGGTAATTAAACTCGTGTGTAGGCTTTTACGCTCGAAGTATGCAAGAATACGAAATACATTCGGACGAGCAGAGGCCCGAACCAATTCCCACTAAACTCTGTTCTAGGAACGTAACATAAAACAGTTTTATCACCACTCGAGTAGTGGAACAAGAACTACATTATCTTAATTTCAATTAACAAACTTATTATCTATCATTTAATATTTACATTAATCCAAAATATTTACATTGCGACGTGATATAAATTTTATTCTACATTACGTATCAGTTTTAGCTTATTTACATAACTGTTTTTACACTTACAATCGATGGGAACTAAAGTTTAAATAACACCAACCGAATGTTAGCTAAATGTAAATTTAATCGGCAGGACATTTGCATCATAAATGTACAATGGATAACAAAAAAATCTACGTAATCATTATTTATAATTCGTTTTTTGCACTCCGCATCATTTACGCTTTAATGATTTAATTTAATGATAAAAACAAATTCGAAAAACCCTTAAGTCAATTAATTAATGAGCAAATTGTAATTCATCAATTTTAAATTAATGTTATTGGTTAAAGTTCTAACATAAAATCACAGGCACATATCACAAAAAAACGGCGCAAATATACCTATTTACTTGTAAAAATAATAAAATTAAGTTCTATAATATCTTATAACAAAAAATTAAACTATCGCAATATTTATTTAGCGGTCAAATGATGTCCGGATATAGACTTTACTAAATAATAAGTTTCTAAAGTTGTTATAACAACTTATTTAAAATTGGGCTATTATTTAAATAATTTAAACCATTCTATTTAATTCAATTTTATATTTCTTTTTAATATCCCGTATCAAATATTCACGGAATAATATATTATTTTTTAATAAGAGGGTATCATAAAACTCAAAGCATTGCTATCTAGTTGTGTGGTCTATGGATATAAAAGGTTCAATTGACTTCATAGTTTTTGCTCTGGATTACAATAATCGGCAATCGGACAAAGCATTTGCCAACTTTCGAATAAATCAAGTAATGAATACATAAAACTTGCTTTTTAAATACTTAAAACAATAGACCACCCTTTTCTTGTTGTTATAACTTCTAGCCAATTATATAGTATTAAATTTAGTGCAGATTTGTTACAAATCACGTCTTGATTCATTCGCTTTCATAACCGTCGTTTAACTTATTCATAACAAATTGTTACGTGTATGTCGCTTCAACCCTTATAATAAAATTCTAACGTTTCCTCAATTATTTAAACCTATGTTAATATAAACACATCTTACGTGAGTTACGGAGATGAGAGCTTTTACATTCAATTAAATACGCTGAAGATACAAGATACTCATAATTAAAATAATAATATTTTTACCTATATTATTGTTACAAAATGAATCAAATAAGTCTTCTTATTTTTTATTCATGATATTACATATTGAATCAAATAAAGGCTTGAATTTTGCTAATTTGATATTAGCAAATGTGTAATGTGTTTATAAGCAAAATTTTCAAATTTTTTGAGGTATTTCTAAATACAAGAGTTTGTTTTTAACATTGTATAGTTAGAAAATACAAACTAAACTAAACTAAAGATTTGCATAGTCAAACGAAAAAAAATCACAACATTATGATAAAAATTAAAATAAACCGTCGGAATCTTATAACTAAGCTTACATTATTCTATACCACAGTTCCGAAACCGTTAGGGGTTCTTTAATAGATAAACACAGCAAAAACTCCATCTCCGGTATCAAGTAGATTCAGGGCGATCATCTGCAGGCCATCGTGGACAGGAGGTAGGTGAGCGCGGCGCAGCTGATGCGCGACGTGAGGTACGAGGACGCCCGGTTGCTCGTCTGCATCGCCGCTGGGTGCTCACCTGCACAGACGAGTACCATTAGGGAAACCGTATGACATGAAACAAACTGGCCCAATTGTACCTCCCTGAGGAACTCCAACATTTTTGATATACCTAATGATTGAAACCAAATATATAAAAAAACATGAGTGTAAACGAATGTATATCTTATTTCTACGTTACAAAATTAAAAATAAAACTTTTAGTCACGAATGTATGGACAATCAGAGATACAACGCTTTTTCTTATGACTAAAACTAATCAATATTTTCATTTATTAGATGCAAATTCTTTTTAATTCCATCTATCTTCCTAATTAGAATATATTATATTATAATTGGTACACTGGATATCGTATCGCATTTGTTAAAATGAAAGCGCTAAAAATTTAACAGCAAATATAATACTGATAGACGAAGTTGTCTCTAAGACTCAGCGTCTCATTTTGCGATTCTTACCGCGCGGTGAACTTGTCTCGGGAATAATTAATGTTAACGTCTAATGCGAGCTTGAGACACGCGATTGTTAACAAAACAGATGTGTGGGGCGAAGACGCGAGAAACCTTACTATTTACTATTAGCGTTTAATCAGATAAGACATATTAATGGGTAGGATATAAGGTTGGTAGAACTCATTAACTTTCGCCTGCGGTATCAATGCTACATCTATGTATTTCTGTTTATATATAAAAGGTTGTAGATGTTCGTCGCTTTTGTGTTCTACTTTATAGGGATGGCATTATTTTTGAAATGGCATGAATAGCATGATAGCATTCGAGTTCAATAAAATAAGGATGATTGGAGAGATTTATTCGAAATTAATTTTGGTTATATTATATTATAAGACTATCTGACATATTATTAACTTAGTATTTTATTTATATTTCATTCTTCTTTCTTATGCTCTCATATTTAGTTATATTGTAATTAACTAATCTAACTAATGTAATTAGCAATAATATAACTATGTATTAAAGTGTAAGTATTTAAAAATTATGAATATTCATGGACCACCATTACCACCATAGCACCAATATGATATAGCATGGATCTCGCTTACCATTAAGCACATGGACAGATACGGACGCCGGGTGGGCGTTGTTGGGCACGCACGTGTAGTTCCCGGAGTCGGTGAGGGCGGCTTTCGTCACCAGGAGTTTACTGGTGGTGCCGCCTTCAGTCTTCTCCGTCTCCAAGCTGATGCCGCCGCGCGGCGAGTCGAAATCGACTACTGAGTTACCGTGATACCTGCAGGGATAAGAATGTGTAATGAAAAAATATATTAAGATATAATGTCCTCTTGGCCGAGTTCCGGCACGGCGGCCAATCTCAATGCAGATCAGCTATTTGCGCGGGAGATATTATAGTGCACAAGCGTGTGTGCAAACACAGGTGCACTCTCTATTCCGTCACTCTCATGTTCCGATGGGACGGCAAACCGACACGACCGGTGTGAGATCAGGCGTAGGACCAATGGCTTTACGTGCTTTCCGAGGCACGGTGCTATATTAAGGCAGTAATAAGAAGAATATATAAATAATATTGATAATATAGATATGAAGAACACGAATATTTTTGATGGTGGTGGAACATATCAGTTTAATATTTTAGTTGGACTCCTTAGGCACCACCACTACATCTATTTCTGTTTTATAATAAATAGCTGGTTTGAAGGGTGTGGTCAGGGAGAAATACTAAATTGAGGCGTTCCAAGTTAACCTCAGTGGTAACAGCGCAACTGTGTTCGAACTAAGAAAGAATCCTGTCTTGGGGTGATTATAGATGTCCATGGGCGACAGTGACCCCTTACCGTCAGTTGAACTGTAGACATCGAGCATGCAGTTATAAAAAAATTTAGAAGATAAGACGTTTCAAAAATATCAAACAGAAAGTGTGTACTAAAACAAGTGTGATCGTTTTGTTTTATGCATTCTTAGACAATATCAATAGCTCATAACTTTTAAAATGTTGATACGTAAGTAGGTAGGTAGGTAGGTACCTTATTATATTTATTGTGCATATAAACCATCTCCTCTTTGTTGGTGATAAAATGAAATAAAACAGAAATAAAATAACTATCGATAAACCACTCTTTTGTACGTACCAGTTGTAACTGATCCATACGCACGTTTTTGTATAGTCAAATACGTATCCATAACTCCGCTTAATCCTTTCAATGATACCCGACCATTCCAGGTATTTACTCAACGCTCGATTGTCAATAGCTACAAATCGAAGGCTTACCATAAAACAGACGCGCTCGACGGCGGCGACGAGTGAACATTCACTGAACACGTCAACGATATCGTGCTGCCTTTCTTCACGTACACGTCCTGAGAGCCCCATATGGTAGCCGCGGCAGCTGCAACAAGCGAAAATGAACTCAGTAACGAAGAAATAAGACCTAAGATTGGAATACCACCAGTTGTCGTGAGAAGTGAAGCGTAGCGACGAGGTTCAAACGAAAATTCAAAATTACAGAACACTTGACAGCGCTTGAGATAGATTGAAACTGTTTGTTTTCTGTTTCAAAGAGAGTTCTTATTAAAGTTATGCTCTTTTTTTCGGCTACCATTTTTGTGTTTGACGTAGATTGTTGAAAATGTTTTGTGTTACTAAGTGTCATATACACCTGGCGCTGGTAATTGAAATGCTAATATGACATGTTGTTTGGCTTTTAAATTGTTACTACGTTACTACTACGTTACAGTGAATATAAATATTGTCATTAGTTTATTAACCTTTTTATATTTAATCTAAGACAGAATTGAATTTCTCTTTTAGGTCGACGTTGCTACCCCTTAAGACTAATATGGGACGCCTCGTTGAAGTGTCATTCTTACCAAACTCAGCAGGAAAAACACTTATTATAAGGCATAAATAGACTTTCATCACTTTCATAATTGAACTCAATCCTCAACACGACAACAATATAGCGATTCAATAAATTCGAAACACAATCTAGCGTGCAGAGTTTGTTTTTGGGGATATTGTATAATATTTGTGGCTTTATTGTTGCCTAATGAACTGTCTATAACGTCGGAATAATTTCGACATGTTTAATTAACAGCACACTTTAATTGATTCTCGTTTGCCATTCGGGCTAAATTAAAGACTAATTGACCCAAATTGAAAATAAAGTAAAAATTTTAAAATAACAGAAAACATGCCGGATTGATGAATACCAAAACGAGAACTACGACGAATTCGAAATAAGATTTTTAATTGAAGCGATCATTTGCAGTGTACAGCCTTTTCAATCGGTTAATAAACATTTAAATTGGAATTGAGCAAATATAATTGTTATTTATACGTTCATAGACGTTAATTTACAGAGCCATATTGGCAAGTGCTTCGGAGCTGTTGGGTACTAATTATGAAAAGGCAGTTAGTAATGTATCGTTATGCCTCTACGTATAATTCGTATGAATTGAATATTCGTGGGAGTCATTGAGAGGTTTTGAAATGTGTAAGGAAGATTGATTGGAAAATGAACGAAGTTTGTCGTACATATGAGAATAATATGCGTTGATTACAAATCCATTCTTAAATAATTATTTTTGGTTGCTAAGTATAAATATGATGTATTTAATAGAATTTCAACAGTTTGTGTAAATACGATAAATTGAATTGAAACTGTAACGAGCAGCAAAAAAGAAAAATACAAAAAAAGAACATTCGAAAGCTGAAGCGAAAAAAGGTCCCATAAATAAAAAGCCAACACACATCAAATTTTGATTTCAGTAGCGATTGACACTCTCAATTTGAACATCTTAAATGTATGGGTTAACATCTTAAATATAAAGAAACACATTTTATGGATAATGGAATAATAAGATTGTGATCGTGGGTGATTTTGACTAGTCACACAGGTTGATTTGTATCGTTTCATTATAAACATTGATCATTCTGAAAGATAGTAACGTAACAAGATACGACTATTGGTATACACCAGAGTTGATGAGATTCAGAGAAAGGTACTGGATTCGAACATTTTGTATGAGAATACGGATAAAGTTTAAATTGAGAGTGTCACCAGATTTGGTTAAGCTGTGGCAAAGGAAGCAGTACCTGAGGAGCGGGGCGGTGCCGGGGGCGCGGGGGTGTGGGACTCATCTGGAATTCACAAGACAACAGCTTAGGAGGGGGTAGGAATACAAAACAGTGACCTTAATGGCGTGTTCGGTAACTTTGGGGCAATGCTTCAATCCGTTACAGATAGTGTGGTAATACCGAGATTATGTTATAAATTACTTGTTACCCGATTTGAGCAAATTTATATCTATGTAAACAACTGGCTTGATACCGGAAGAATATATTTTATAATACATATATAAGAAGTCTGAATTAGGGATGTATTACTAACAAAAATTCGACAAACAACGATAGATGGCGTTATTTACAAGACTAATGGTAGATGATAATTGAGAGTGTTTCAGAGAGCAAAATTGATTTAGTTTTACAGCAAGACAAACAAACATAGACTCAGCCTCGTCATTTCATTTCAATCGTACTAGCTACAAAGTGTGTACTCGTATCTAGTCGAAATTACCTGATCGTTTGCTGTAGATATGAAGTTATACAAACCTTCGTTTTCCGTTTCGCTCGGTGAAAGAAGTTTATACTAAAATACCCTTAATATTTATACAAAAGTGTCAACATTAACCCAACATACTTGAAGTGTAGTCGTATCTTATATGGTCCTTATGTGGTTTTATCTTCAGTAAATCAATGATTGTATGGAGGCTTGAGAAGTGCGGTTGTGAGCAAGCATAGACCAATTCAATAGCTACGCATCTATGTACAATCAACTGTTTGTAATTGCATTTAGTCTGGAGCTACAGTTTAATTCCCTTCACCTTTAAAGTAACATATACGATAGCAACACAAGTGTCATCGACCTAAGGCAAGACCTACTACTAAGACCTATGTTATATATGGGATACAGATCATTTCGCAGAAATTATACCGCCACACCTTTTTTAGCCTTTGGAATGGTATTTCCTACTACTGTGTTCAGATTCAAGGTATAATTGACTTCGGATAGATCTCTTATTTTATCTGGATAATAAGGATATTGATGATTAGGGGCATTTATTATGTTTTCATATTGTTTGAAAATGTTATAACATTATTATTATTGTTTAGTTCAGCAACTGCAAGATAACAACATACACATAACTTTAAAACCTTCATTAGCATAATTTCTGAGTCAGCCATTAAGATACGTTTTCTATATCCTGTGTAATAACCATTTAAGGCTATAGTATATATTTCTGCGTTACTTTATACATATATATACGAAATTCATATATACGTAAAATGCTCGTATAAGGAATAAAATGCATTTATGTTGTCTGATAAATATGTAATAGAAGTGCATTCCATTCGACAGGACGCTCAGCGAGTTTCGCTCACTTGACTCATTTTAACTCACAATACACAAGACATTATACTCTGCGCCGCATCCATTAACTTCAGCACAAAATGCATGAACGTAAACAATATTCGCTTTTAAAACAATATTATTATTTTGCCGGCAATAAAGTCTGTTTCATAGCGCAACGAACAGGCCCGCCGCGAGTCTCGCGTGACGTAATAAAAACAACATAGTGACAAAGAATATTGACAAATTGAATTTCCTATCTGAAAGCGGGTGCCGACGCAGCGTCATACACACCGACCGCAGAAAATGGTACAAAAAATGCTTAATGAAAATGGATTAACGATTTATAGTAGTAGTCGAGTAGAATATCGAAGAACATGAAATCAAACCGATGAAGAACTATGAGACAATACAAATAATGCTTGATCGGATTAATACTTAAGCAAATAATAATAAAAAACAAATAACTAACC
>DWGW01001121.1:0-12046 GCA_018247775.1 Udranomia orcinus
GCCTTGAAAATCCCTATATTGTACGAATCGGGAAACAGCGATGCGGGGAGGAAATTCCATTCCTTAGCTGTTCAACAAGGTCTCATCCAATGCATGCACTTAAAATTAATAACATATTTCCATGGTATATTAATGATCACTAAATATTTTTTGCTATGTAATAAAAACGTATGTACCCACAGAAACATGTTGGTTTATTTGCAACTTCCGTTCTCAGCGATACTATCTTTAAAAGGCGAAAATATAAACAATAAAGGAAACACCGTATACGTTGACGTAACGAAGGAACGGCAGAGCTATGCGCCCATGCGGGCTAATTGCGACAACGCATAGCTCGCGCGGAATTATGCGTCCTGTTGCACACGCGCCTGTGGGCCGCGCTCGATCACGGGCACCCATACCCGTGATTGACGCATGGGATTCGTTATTAGTATCTTTTATGTCTGTAATAAACCCTAGATAAATGAAGTTCTTTCTTAAATTGACTGCAAATACATTACTGCCCTTCAGTACTAAATTGGAACGCCTCAGTTAATTGCGTCTCTCTTGAAGTCAGAACACAGAAGCAAGAAATCTGGTGTTCAGTAATTAAAAAAAATATATATTGTTTTTTTTTTAGAAAAACGTCCAAATCTCCAATTCCGTGAGTTTACGTTTTTACAATCTAGTATAACTTAACATGGTCAAGCGATAAATATAGGAAAATATCCGTTTTTACATAACACTCTTTCTTACAGACCATTTGTATTTATGGCTATTCGATAGCCATTAATTAGAAGCAATAATACCGATAATGCTGGGAGCAAATTCCATGCACAATACGCAACGGAAAAAATACTATTTCCATATTTATATGCACACGATATAAGCAGTCCATGAGCTAATCGAATACGAAAAAAACCTATTAGTACAGTGTGCATACACCTTTACAACAGCTGTAATGCAGTATTCAATAATGATTCTGAGCCGATGATGGAAACAGGGGATTTTATGATAATTTTTATTCGGTTATGTTAATTATGGTATGCCGATGAGGTGACGGAACTTATATGGTTCGTCCCGAGGTACCACCGGTGCCCTAAATTCTTATGAGGCAATTTAGTGTCACGTAGGCCTGCAACATCCTCGAGAGTCCCCGGATATGGCAGTCTGAGCTGCAGTGACCTTATCAGGAAGCCTTCGCGCTTCGCGCATTTGCTGTGAATGTACTAAATGAAAAGATAAAAAATACATTAATTAATAATTACACGAGATCAAATACTACAATGCACGTATCACGCAAAGCATGGCAGATTGATGCGATATCGATTGTTATAAGCTCCAAAAAATTATTTTCCATATACACATTACAAACAATATAATGCCCCAGCCATTTTCTACGATCGGTGAAAGTGCAAGAAATTTTACAAAATCCGTTTCTTTGAATAAATACAAAAGCAAAACTAGTCGCCTTGTCACTTCATTATAATACCGAGTGACCCATTAAGGCCAAAGTTTGGAAACATTTTGCGAAACAGATCGCGGAGTCGTGAGTGATTCTGCATAAATCACGATCGAAAAAAAATTCGAGTCCAGAGAAGCGGTCCATAACCGGTAATAGATTGTCACAATAAATTTAAATATTGATAGTGTTGTAGTTTTGCTATATTCGCCTAACGAGCGCGCACTAAAAAAGCAATACCAGTATATCACCCGCTCATCCGCGTTTTGGACGCGTCGCATTCAATGAAAACTTTAAAACGTTCACAGAGCCGGCGATGGAGTCGCCTCTTTCAAAATTATTAAAATAAAATATTTTTTCTTAATATCATAATTATTTTTACTTACGGAATATAAATAATCATCGTGTCATTTTAAGTATTTTTTATTCATGGTATTTGACTTTTGAAGGATCTTCTACAGAAAGTTTTGGAGACAACATGTTCTTCATAAAGTTGACTTTTCAACTATAAAATAAAATGTATTATATTTAGTATTACGGATAAAGCTGGCACAATCCAGGCTATGCATTATTCAAACTGGAGATTTCAATAAAGCTCATAAATATCCCGGAGCACCGTTGCAACTGCTCTCCGTGTCGATCCCAGACAGTTTTGATTAGTAGGAATCTACGATTGAATTAATATTCAAATGATAAAACTCACACTTGGCTGCCGCCATGCCAGCCTGTAAAAAAATGTTGAACGAAAAAGGAATTGCGAGCGCAAAAATATCATCAGCCGCGAACACAATGAAGCGGATCGTTCCGTGCCAGTAGTCGCGGCCATCGCCGCGCCGAGCACCGCCTTCGACTTCTCCGATTTTCAACGTTTTTGCGTTTTGCGTTTTTTGTCGCCGGCCCGCTCACGCGTTAGGCCACTCCACTGCTCGCTCTAACCCACAAAAACGTGTTCCACTCATTATGAAACACGAAACTATGATATTTCAAGTCGCCTTGCCGTTCATACGACAAACGACCTTAGTGTTGCGCAGTCGACGCGGCGGCCAATAAATATACGCTTTACTGTTATCTATAAACAACCTTCAGCTAGGAGCCGGACCGGTATCGAGGCGAAACTATTCTAATAAAAAACCAAAACCAGTCCAAATTAAAGATAAGATGGTGGAAAATGTTGGAGGAATTAAACGAAACGGCGCGTAGGAGGTTGGCTCGGGCCCGAGTGCGATATGTAGCTCGATAGACCAGGCTTGCGTCACTTGTTAAATACCTACATTAAGGTTTAGAAGGATGCCTAACCGACATGAATATCTATATCTTCATATTACAGGCACTTCATATAATATGCTAAAGCCAGGTGACCAAATCAGCCTAGCTCGTAGCACATGAAACATGTTTCATGTGCAACATTTTTTTGCAAGTTTTCGTGCGCCTAGCATATTTACGTATAAAGAGGATCGCACAGTAAAATTAAATAAATTAAAGGAAAAAACAGCTCTCAAAAGAATTATGTAACAATCAAACATCAGAACATTTTGAAAATTTGGTAAATAATAACAATTACAACCATTCAGGGCTAACACCGAGCCTCCTTACACAGTGAACACTTACACTATTTCTTCAACAGATTTTAATTTAATATACATCAATTAATATACACGTATAGTAACTTAAAAATAAGGATTGATATTAATAATTAAAATTATAATACTTTAACGTAACGATATATTATACAACAATACAACAACAATGATGCAACGGATTCCCTTCTTCATCATCATCAACATTTTATTTACGATACGAGCGGCCAATTGAATATTTTAAACATATACTTGTTGTAATCACGTTTTAGTTGTGTAAGTGAATGACGATAGTTCACTCTACATCTATCTTGACACTTGTTCGTAACATCTTAGTCCAAACCTGTCCAAGAATGGACTAACTTTTTCATTATGAAGTTAGCCACCTGACGTCCAAATCAACTGAACTTAGCGATCTCTTCTATGCACTGGAATTATAAATAAGAGTGTTATTCCTTCTGTGTTCGAATTTTATTTTGGTTCTTCTAACCTCATGTTTATGTCTGCCTGTGTCCGGCATTCATAAATATATAAAATAGTGGGTACAAAGGTGTATGTAAGCTGGTGTTTAGTGGTCAAAGTCATCCATAGACAGTTCTATGCAACTAGGATATACGTACATATGAATGGTGGAATTGACCATCATCGAGTAGAACATAGCCCTCTCAGAAGTCAACCACGTATTTATTTCTGGTTCGTTATCGTCTCTAATTAATTTCTATATAGACGATGTAAAACATACGAAGTTATTTGTTAGATTTGTTAATGGTTCAGTTTTTGCACCATAATGGTCGAAACGCGTGACTATAATATCACGTGCAATGCAAAAAGTTATATCCTTTTAATGGAATATTTGCTGAAAAAATAATTTTGCGTACACTATTTCACTCGAGGTTTAGCAAACAACTTAGCGAGGTGTTACGACAATATCAGTTACAGTTTTAGTACCTCAGTCACGTTAATATACAATATCACCGTTCCGGAATACAGTTCAGTCCTATTTGAGCTTGATTATGCTGTACGGGAGTGGCATTGACAGCTCAACATTGGACACCACAAGCTAGTCACCAACTAACAGTAATTTGATATAATTTGATCTTCCATACTAAACAGTTTCTTCTGAATCTGAAGCTAAAACCAACAAAGAAACAAATTCAAATACCTGTAGGTATTTTACAAGAACTTACAAAAATTCAGCGCTTTTAGCGACTCTTTAAATAATTTTATTGTAGTAATAAAAAATGATTGCAAAATGTATAAAAACATTTTTTATTACTACTGAGCCAAGCATCTATAAGGAAAGTAATCGCTGTTTTATTATATCATTAATCATACTTTGTACATTATTGATTTCAGTATAGACCCTTACAAAGCTTTTAAAATGTTGTTTGTCACATAATAGCATAACGACTAAACTTGTGTAATAACTCATTCAATATAATCATAGCGGTAGATCCTAATAATTGCCAAGATGAGCAATACGTAGTAACACTAAGGTTCCCATATAATCACCGCTCTAATTCTATTGCTCAAAGCTCGACATCGTCATATGTCACTTGTTTTACGAGCTCTCTACTATAAAATTATTTGTTACCAATTACAACTTACGACCACGACACACGACGTTCTACGCTAATGTTATGACTACGACAGTATTTTACTGAATTGATTTAGATTTCACTCATAGACGGTAAATTATTACGAAATACATTTATTATGATGCAATGTATTATCTAACGTTAGTTTAATTAGGTTATATTAGCGCTTATTAATGTTTAAAATCTTCTAAATAGAGCCTATATCCTCCATATAAATCCTCTGTATTATAACTCCTTATTTCTCTATGCGTTTGCGATTCACTTTAATATACTTCATCATCGCTTTTATCACATGACACAGATCGTATGTAATAAAAGGTCACTTCAGACATGCCGAGACAATGGGCAGACGCGTTATCGCCGCAGCGACAGGTATCATTCGAGAGTGATATATCGCTCTCATTTTTAAGCAATCGCTTGTCAATGTATCGCCTATTACCATTTGATTGATACGAGGCTCCTCCGCACTCTCAGGTCGATCGTAGTTCTATTTATTGAGTTGTAATCCTTGGCAGCGGTGTTTGTGAGCGCATCGTTGGCATTTTCGATGTTTTGGAAATTGCTGTTGACATTTTGCTGAAGCGACTAGTCTGTTCCAAAGTATTTAAAGGACACTCCTAATATGCTTGCTTGACTGTCGGTCGTATATAGTAAGCGATAAAATATTATTACAATGGAGATATAAACTTTTTTTAATTGAACATAAATATGTGCGACCATGCGACCCTAGTAATTTTCCCGTTAACATTTAACTTTTTTGGAGGCAAGGAAATCAGACACATAACCGAACTCTTAAGTCATCAAGGGAAACAACGCATGTATGCTTGATTTTGCTGTATAGGGTTGAATACAATTATCTATAAGGTGGGTTGGATTGCATATTCAATGTTATAAAAAACAAGACCAATAAAAGCCGGTAAGAATAAGTAACCCTCTACGTCTATATTCAATCGCTAAACTGGGAAACCGTACCAGTAGTCCATAAGAGTAGCATTACATACGGTAAGATAAATATATTTTTCTCTTCCGAAGAGCGATCAGGCCTGATCGCTCTTATCGTTACTCGACGACGGTGGAACATCTCAACAAGGTTCCTCATGTGAAGTGACAATCGGAAATCCATTCCGCCCAATCAGTTAAGGTCAGGTTAGATGTGGAACACCTGCAAGCGACCTCGGCATTAAGGCCGCAGGTGCGTTACACTTTTAGGACTCATTTGTAGGCTGATTGTCGCATTCGTGGGATTTTGCGTCATTTTTGAGCATAATCCGCAATTTTATTTGATTTGTGGCGTGCTTTAATTGCTTCCTTTTATATCACTACCACCCACTGCGAAATAACGCTTTAAAATCTATGTTCAGATGTGATAAATTAAGGATACTTGAGATTTGTAAAAGCCCGTTTTGTTGAAATCCGAGTAGAAATATCCTTTTTTCATTTCTTAGATTGTAAGTAACGGATTGTCGTGGAATACTGAGTAAATATTACTTTTGACTTACTGCAATAGCATTTCTATTCAAACGACCATAGAAGTAAATATAGTTATAAATATCATGCTTCACTAGTTTAACAAAGACGTCTCAAACGAACTTACCGCAAAATTCTACCTCCGGTAAAATATACACGACACTTTATTATTTATAACCTAAAAGAATATGATTGTCTTTATTCGTAACAAACTTGATAGATATACATATATGACAGTCCTACCCTAATTTTCAAAATTCCGTCTGATTCAATACCTTTGAAATCCTGCTTTGATCTAGCTCTTAATGTATTTTACAGATCCACAAACGAGAAAACTTTACTGGTTCAGTTTTACGTGAATTAAGGATGTAGTTCGAAGCGCTTAGTGCGGAGTGAGATCCAAACTCGGTGATTACAGACGCATCGGCACGCCGAGCACGTGCTGCGTTTTGTTCTGCTCAAATACACGTGGAAATAAATTTAAAGTTCTGTTTCAGCTTCCATCTAACCTTGTTGACATATTTTATCCGAGCAGGAACTGATCGAATGGAGTGCAATTGGTTCTCCTTCTGTGTAGTAGTGTATATTTGAAAACTTCTCACTGTCAATCTAATCGTTACGAAATATGTATAGTTCTTAATCAGTTAAACAGAGGATCACAACAGGAGTTAGTAGTGATGGTTTGGATCATTCGTAAGACGCAGTTTTCGTGCAGTATATTTATTGATAAGTGGTAGATAACTGCTGTCAATAAGCATATATAAGATCAACTTCATACAGGATTGTATTAGCTGTACGGTCAACAACAGACGCGTTTTTATCTCAGAAAACTTACTTGGGATGTCTCGTTAACGTTAAGTGAGTATTCTTTACCACACCGAACTCGAAGGCCATATGAGATAGAGATAGATATTTATTTTTATTTATTTATTTTTTATTTATATGGTGGCATTGGACTTAATCCCTCAAAGGTTCTAACACCCTCAAATTACTGTTACAATAATTAAAAAGAAAGCTGAACGCTAATTACCAAATTATGACAGTACAACTACTTACGAAAGCACGGCACGTGTTTCATAAAAAACCAAGTTTACCGGTTTGCTAACCGTAAACACTACGCATTAATTAATTTGCTATGATTTAGGTGTCAAAACTTCCAACCTATCAACGATTAGCAATCATTAGAGCTAATAAGTTTTAAAATCAACTTACCACTGAAACGATTTCCATATTGAGGCGTCACACTCTGTGCGCTACAACCTGATTGCATTACTGAGGACGACTTTTACGTTACTTTGATAAGAATTTATAAGAATTGTATATATTTCATTTGACGTATATATTTTGTTATGAATATCAGTTCTTCCTCTCAGACTGATATGCAAGACAATGTTTAATCTCATCTGAGGGCTTCCGATGTCCTTTTTAAACATGTAACTCTCGTTGGAAACTAAGTAGGTTCCCCGCCAATCTTCTTTGGAGAGAAGAGGTAGCTGAGTTCAGAAATTTGGATAAACAAATGAGTACAAACTTGAGTCAGTGCTTCTTGCTAAAGACACGCGCATAAAATTGATAACTCCATTGAATTACAAGCGTTTGTTATTCATACGCGAGGGTTCGTCTGCGCAAACACCAACCAACCTTAGTTTTTAGTGCAGTAAAAAATGTTATGGAAAACTAGATATTAACGCTACAACTCACACTCGGTTCCGTGGCTAGTCAGTAAATGTTTTCATAAATAAGGTGTAATGATTATTGTTATGATTATATCGCTGTGGCATGTAGATTAGATCTGCTAAGCAAGCTTTGTTGTAATACACTTTATGACAAGGAACGTGTGGTTATTCAGTTTATTACGGCGCCTATCCTTGTTTATAAAGTCGTACTTGGTTGTTTCTATAATAGTAATGATCTATGTAGTCTGTGAGTAAATATGCACCTGTATAATTAGACTCTTTGCCTTATATACTTCAAAAGTCGGACTGCATTGAATAAAGGAAGCCTACGAGTACGTCCAGTTATGGACAATCTAAAGGCTGATGGATGGATGGACTTTGTAGCTAATAGACAACAAATTCAGTTGACAGAGGACTTAAGACTCCGTCTCCATAAAGCTGCAACAGTTCCCAGGTGAGTGGCGCAACACACGATACATTACTACGTCACAAGTTTTAGTGGAATCATTTAGATAACAATTACTGTACGACCCTCGCCGCGTCCGCCGCCAATCCCACACTTCACATCAGTTTAAATTATTTAGTTTATAGGCTAATCGAACCTTCTGTCCGAAACCAGGTCTTCATCGTTCTAAGTTTATTCTAGATGCTACCCATCAAAGCTCGTGATGTTTAGTCTTCAGGTATGCTTCAGATGCTGATTGCAGGTGCCGATAAGCACCTGACAGATCATTA
The DNA here is from genome assembly GCA_018247775.1 of Udranomia orcinus. Classification (NCBI taxonomy): domain Eukaryota; kingdom Metazoa; phylum Arthropoda; class Insecta; order Lepidoptera; family Hesperiidae; genus Udranomia; species Udranomia orcinus. The sequence goes on from DWGW01001121.1 coordinate 8,495, forward strand.
CCACTTTTATTGCTTAAGAACGGTATTATCAACATATTGTTTATGTCAATGCTATAGCAAACCAAAATATTGAATTAGTAAGAATTGGGTTAATGGTCGGATTCCAAGTTTCTACTAAGTAGTTTATGACATCTTAAATATTAACGACTATAGTATTTACATGATATCTACTCTTATCAAATTTAAATTGCCTCTGTGTTATCTTTATTTTACTCTGAAATTACTATTAATAAAGATTTACACGTGAATTCCAAAAATGTATCTCTTTTAAACAATCTAAGCGTAATTTTAGCTTTCTAATATTAAAACAAGCCGATTATATGATTGAGAAGATTTTATTACTTCAAATATTTATAAATTAAAACAAAATAAAGCAATGTACCAAATAAGTTCAATTTAATACTTTTGGACTCCATGCATTAGAGAGTTATGTCCCATTTTCTAGGAAATGTGAACGATTATGGCGGAAGATGCGAGTTTGAATCTCAGGCGCGGAAATCTTTTTTAAAGCACTTACATTGTAATAAGCTTTTCCATATGCTGCAGCATTGCTGCAGCAAAGGGGTAATGACAAATAGATTAAATAAAACAATTTGCATACGTGTGCTATCGCGAAAATATAACGCGTTTCATGTCGTACCGGCCCGGAATCGATGACGCTAAATAATTCAGAAATATCAGTGGCAATAAAATAGGGAGGGAAATCATGGAGCATCGATAATAAATCGCTGGTGTAAGCAATCGCACCTGACTGCGATTCGGTAAATTCATAGTTTATGAACAGCGGGGGAGGGGAGTCGTAAAACATATTCGCGGAATTATGTATCCCTAGTGGGCCGTAGCTGCAAATAGATGGAACAGAAGGGCCGTACTACGGAAACCGCCTTACACTTGAAAACTAGTATTTATCTCGCTAGAATTAAAAGACAATAAGCGTTCGTTTCTTTAGTATTCGTACGTAAAACGAGATGGGACAGAAGAGGAATAGCTGAATAGAGTAACTTCGGAAGTCTTTTTCTATTAATTAAATCTTTGTAACAGTTTTTACGGAAACTCACGAGATACGCTCTGCTCTAACCTTGTTTAATACCTATGTTATATATATTCTTATTGTCTTTTGGTGTTCAAAACAAATCCACCCATACTTGAGCACGTCAGTTAAGCCATTCCAAGCTGCAAAAATGTTCAGTGAAATTCGTTCAGATCATATCGAGTCGACCCTCTGTACCCTCCCACTCCGTGGTGTAGTCGACAGCTCAATATTTGATGCGCTGCAAATCGATGCACGGCGGCGCCGGGAGCAGATACACGGCACCAGGAATATACGTAATCAGTATTTACGGGCCGATGGAGCGGTGCTTCTTCGTCGAGCTCACTCCGTTTATTGACGTTGACGAGCCTTTGGATTTATAGCCCCGTTGTGGAGTGCATGGCTTTCATATTTGATACACACACTTTGTCTATTACACCGGCTGATTTATATTTGTCTATCTACTTAGCACTTAGTTCCGTCCTTTGTCTAATTATATTATAATTATAAATACATAGTTCCGAGATCAAAATTTCTGAAACTTACCAACAACTAAGACGAATTGGAATCATAATCCAATTCCAAGTTATCATATACGTATACCTGAATGCCCTTAATTGCAGACTCACAAAACGGTTTAACCCTATTCATCTACTTGCTAACTAGTTTACGTGACTTAATCTAGTGTTTTTATGAAATGCGTATTGACCCCAAGAACCATCCGATAAATTGTCGGTATCATGCGATGGGAAACGCATTCCGTGATCGCGATAATTATGTTCGTTAGTTTATCGTTCGTGCGCTACGCAATTGTCTTATTCGTATCGCGAATTATCGATTACATTACGTAATTTCAGCCGAGATTGATTGAATTGCTCGATCTTTGTTCTGTAATCGTCGATCTTTCGTTAGCATAATCTGTGTTGCGATTTGCGCATCTGATTTACGGTGTATATAATCTGTTGGCTGTATTTCATTGGTTCATGTTCGAACACCAGCCTGCTATGTTTCTGAAAAATAGTATCTATAATTGGTAGTAATTAACAAAGTAGTAGTAATTAGTAATTAGCAAAGTACACTACATGACCATCTATTAATTAATTTATCAGGAAGCTATTAATAACGAACAAACCTTAATTGATATCAACGTTTTTTAGCGTAATTGTGTAGAAACGAAAATGGTGTATGGTTTTCTACATTGCATTAGCTCTTATTTATGTGTACTCTTACTAATAATTCCATTTAATATGTACACCTAAAGAAAATTTGAGCAATTTTAAGGATGAATAAGTAAATGAATAAGTTAAAATTCATTTGTTTTCCAATAATAATTTTAGAACAAGGAACTTGTGTAAACATTTCTGTATCATGATGAAACAATGTATTGCATATACTTATACTCGTATCATACTTGCCTGTGTTTATGAGTAAAAATATACAAACAGCTTAACGGCAGCCGATAAGCAAGCCCTCGAAGCTCTATCACGGAGTTGAAGCGGCGGTAAAGTTAACATTAATTAAACAATAAACACACGGAGCGAAGCACTGGCGTCCGGAGGCCACTCTGCATGTTATTAGAGATCTGTCCGTCGCTACAGTTCACTAACTTCCGAGCTTGCGCTAACTGCTAGTTTTGCTTCAATTGTTATTTTAAATAAAGTACGCGTTCACATTTTCCTAGCCCACAATAACTTTCATATAAAATAATAATCTGCAAATGACGATGTACATGGAAGAAATCTAAGAGAAGAATATTTTTAGGGGTCTTTATTAGAGAATAGAACTCAAAGTAATGTTTTTGGAATTTTGTCTGTTTGTCTGTAATTTTGTGCACGCTAATCTAAAAAACGGTTGATTCGATATAAATGCGGTTTTTACAAATTTATTATGGTAAGCTTTACTTAACATATAGTGTATGTCATACAAATAAAAAAGAGTTTTTTTTTCTTTTTTCTCCAGTGACACTAAACTTGTATGTTAGTAGTACACGAAAACATAACGGAAATTGAACTTATCTATGAGTTTACCTATGAGTTATCTATGATCTATTATGTACTTGTTTATGAGGAGACTTACGATCGAGAGGTCGTGGGTTCTAGTATGTATTGACATGCTAGTAATTTAAAAAAATAAAAATAAAGATATAATCTTAGGAATTAAATGTAAATGTCATTGACATAATCTGATTGTAATAAAAACGGAGAGCCTAACTGATCTAACGTTCATAAATATCAAATCGAAAGTACTCAACTTTTATTCATAGATTTTTACAAACCCACAAATTTCCCAACGAAAGTCGTCCGCGGCTAATGAGGCAATAAGCGGCACATGGTATTGCCTTGAGGAATTTCACACCATGTCCGCCGCACTCCGGTGAATGAGGGCTATAACGCCGTATAGTATTATTATAACATCTTAATGAATCACTGTCTAATAAATTTTAGGATCTGTCCGCATGTAGAAAGTCATACGATAGAACCATTTTCTTTAAAATATTTTTTTTCTGTAAGAGGTTGCAGATG
>DWGW01001122.1:0-12045 GCA_018247775.1 Udranomia orcinus
TTATAATATTATGATTATGAAATTAAATAACAAAATACGATATATTCTTCACATTACGAACATTCATAGGTTTTGAGCTCTACACTGACTGTCTTCTTCTTTTAACCTTACATTAAAGTTTTTAAATTAATATAAAGTTCATTGATAGATCGTTATTCGCTAGTGATGAAACAACCGCCGTATCGCACACTGAACATCGCCCGTCCACTGACACCTCCATTTGAAATATGAAAGTTGTTAAGTTATATATCTCCATCCCACCAGTGTTTATGGCGTTTGGATTTCCACGCCATGCGCCTGAGCAGTGTGTACACGCCTTAAATCAAGTAGATAAATACTGCACGAAAATGATATATTGCCTTGATAGGAATTTTTGAATGGGTTTTTCACATGAATATATCTGATGTTTCCAGGCAAAGAATTAAGTAGTAAAACAAATTAAATTGGTTGTCTGTTGTTTTTTTGGAATATTAAGTAATAATAAATACACACATAAGTTTATATAATATTTATAAATCAATGCAGATTTTTATTGTCGCACTAGTGCATAATAGGATCTCAGTACTAATATCCCCGCATTACCTGTCCTAAATTGAAGCACATTCTTATGTTATCAAAATTACCTAATTCTAAATATGTACGAACTTATATACAAACAAATGTAAATAAAAGAAAACCTACACATACACATTGGAGAAAATATATCCAAACTTAGATTAATCTTGAAGCTTGGTTACGTTTGCGTTTATTAACTTCCTCCTCCTTTTCATCTAGTAATAGCTTTTGCATTTACCGATATATATAACAAATTCAACTCAATTTACCGCAGGTGCGCACCAAATGCGAACAGTGTGAGCGACGGCCGTCGCGTTTCGCCCCACGAGAGAGCAAAGCATCATCATTCACCTCAGGGTGTACAAGGAGGCGCTGGCGGCCGGCATGGAGCCGCTAAGCGAGAACGGGCTCTGTCTGAGCGAGCTCGAGCTCCACGGAGGCCATCTCCACGAGTCGGTGGCCGCGTCCGTCGGCTCCGCAATCTCCAGCCTCATGGCGCCGCTGCACCACGAGCCACAGCACGCGCCGCTCCATCACGCCCCGCCCTTGCACCACGAGCCTCTAGAGAAACTTAAATGTAAGTCATTTCTTAACACTATATATCTATTAAATGATACAAAGCATACGACACAAAGTAATATCAATCAAAAGATTCTAAGCGTAGTAAGTATTAGTCTGTCTATTCTGTCCACTTACCATTCCGATTTTATATATATACTTTACCTATTTATAATTACACATACGATGTACAAAACTTTAGTATTCGCTTAAAGAAACTCTTATACCCAGTCTACATTGCAAATTCTTTTTTTAAGTATTTAAGCAAGATTAAATTTTGTCTGGACATATTCCAATTTTATCAAACGCGAGTTATCTTTTGCCTCTCTCCGTCTCTTGCTGCAATTATCAACTCAATATTCAACTTAATTCAGACCAATGTTGGTAACCTTACGAAGGATCTGAACAATATATAAATATAAATAACATTTGTTAATTAGTTTCGAATGAATCGCTGCATTATAAATTTACATTTAAAACGTGCAACATTTAATGAATCAAACATGTATTTATTGATAAGCAGTCAGCATTTCACATTTCGTGACATTCAGTACAGATTCTACGAAAATGTATGTACATCCCTTCGATATTACCAATCAAGTCGATACGTTGTTTGCCATGAAAAGCGAACGAGAATCTCTTTTATATTGGCAAATAAATCCCATTTTAAACTCAACTGGGATAGTAAATAAAATAAAAGGGACTTTTCGTGTCTCATTCCACGGGCAAGAGCGAGGCGCTCGGAGTCATTCCTCCGTTTTATTTTTATGAAGATATGTTACTTCAAATGAGACGCCCGCGTAAGGTTTCCTAAGGGCATCCCGCTACAACTAAGTTTGCAGTTAGAATTCTGTTGGTAACTTTTGGTTTGAGTCAACTGATAACGATGAATTCTTATAGTTAACAATCAGCTTACACTTGTTCTATGCATAGATTTAGTCAAGACGTTAAGACGTTTATTAAAAGTAGAACTACAACATTTCAGTGGAGAAACAAACATCTGATAGGTACGTGGCTAATGGTCATAGTCATAGGACAGTAACTTTGTTATAAATACCTTTTAGTTATAAAGTAAATTTATTATTATATGAATATAATAACTATTTTATTATTTTATTTATTTCCGAAGTATCTATCAGCTGTCTATTAGATTTTTTTTCAAAATAATCTAGTATCAATATGAAAACATCACTAAAGAACAGATACATAAACATGAAAAAAAAACTACGCAAAAAAAATAGACGCGCAGTGCACGTGTCTATAACAACGTTCGAAATTCAAAATCGATGAGTTTATTTATGGCGGTCGCGAAATAAAAATCGTACGGGCGTATAAAGCGGCGCGGAGCGTGACGATGTGGGCTGCAGTTCCACCATTTCATCGGCTTGTATACAAAATTAGGGATTATTCACCTCCGCCCTCGCTGACATGCAATTTTCTTTATTTTGCCTGACACGACACGATGTGTCCGATATCTCTGCTTACGTCATCATACGAGTTTAATATGAATATTTTATAAAATATTATGGTAATTTTTTTTTATTTTGCAACAAATGCATCGGTACGAGCTTGACTTGGGATGTAAGTACCTATACTTTTGAGAATGTATTCTTAGAAATCATTCAGAAACTATACAAAATTTCTGCTACTTTGTCAGTATGCGTTTGGCGACTGCCGTCTATAATTTGTATGTTTTATATTAATTTCGTAGTGTGTGGTCCATTACTTTTGGAACAACACGTTAGTTTACAAGAATTAAGAAGAATAGCTCGCAATCATACGGTTAGAAAATTGTTTGCGCATCCAATCGCTTCGTTTTTACAAACGCATCAATTGCGGATTACGCTCCCCTATGTTTCCTATAGGTATTTGCCCTTTCAAAACAAAATAAGTCCACATCTATAAAAATTACACAGAAAAAAATAAAGAATCCATTTTATTTCACTAATTTTAAAATAAAAATAAGTTTTACCTATTTTTAAAGCTAATGTTCAATGTAAATAAAATAATCCATTTTAATGGAAAATAAAACAAACAGATTAAGTGATTTTTCTCTTTCTATTCTCATTTTTCTCCTATACCGCCTTCATTGTTTTCTGCACCTCCTCGAGGTTGACTGGTAGATAATGCTTTTTAGCATTAAGTCCGCCTTTTGTACCACTTCATTGTGGGTTAATAAAGAATAAATAAATAAATAATTTTTCGCATTTCGCAACCTTCTATTTTTACTTCTGACGCCTCTCCATTATATAAAATATATTCAAAAGAGCAATTAACACCTGCAAAATACAACTCAATATGAACAAAAAGGCCAATCATACGGGACATTGCAGGGGTAGACAACGATCGGCGGAACTAATCGGATAGTTTTTACAAACACATCAATATAGGATTACGCACCCCTGAATGTTTAGTGATGCAATTAGTCACGTGGGGACAGGGGCTCGAATATACATATGGAGTATGCTCTACTATCAATTTAATAATGTTTTTTTTGTTTATTGACCAATAAAATGGTGCAGGAAGTGGAGTTAAAGCTGCAAAGTATTATCTAGCAGTGAACCTTGAGGAATTGTATAAAACAGTGAAAATTGTACAGGAGAAAAATACAGTGAAGAAACGAAAAAGGGAAATAATAACACAAATAACAATGTTATGTTATTACATCTTGTTATTTTTGCTTTAAGAGTGTTTCATATTTCAATAAATAAGAAATTTAACTTAGTGGTACTGTGAAGAAATTTGTTGGAGAAAATAATTTTAATAAGGAAAAAATCTAATAATATTAAAACAAAATAATGAAATGGTAGACTTTTTATTGTATGCTTGATAAATATTTTCAATAATTTAAAGTTACGATTTCATTGAACCAAGTCGTCATTAGAAGATTTCATTAGTGAAAGTGAATATAAAATTCAAATTTTCCTTGAATTTTATATACCTATCTTGAATATTGTTTGAAGAATTAAAATTCTTTTTATTTGGAAGTAAAACATACAATTATAAACTTGTTCAATGTTATTTCAATTGTTAGTCACGCCGAAGGGTTTACAATATCTATAACACACAAGATATTGATGTATTGAATGTTGCTCTACATGTCATTTTAGTAAATCTTTTGTCTAGTTTAATATATAACATTCAGTTTTACCGAGCATGTTACGATTTGTTCACAATATATATTATATTGGCTTCATATTAACCCTAAGTATAAATGTAATCATAAATAATATTGAACTATTGCATAGTCCATTGTATTATATTGTTGATAAAACATAAATGTCACACATATTTTGATTTAGCATTCGTCAATTAGCTGTGAAATTGTAAAACTTAAGTTAGTAAAGTTCTCAGGTAAACTCGAAACCCAAGTTATTATTAGCGAAGGAGCTATAAAATTGTAAGGTTACAAGAAATAGTTCTTCGATATATACCATATCAGATCCGAAAAGTGAACGTAATATCAATAAGTATTTTCATTTGTTAAAGTTCATTATTTTTCGAAAAGTAAACACATGAGACGAACCCTGAAACACTGGCTAACGATCCATCACCGAAGCACAAAAAACTCCGCTCCGGCAATCATTTAAAGTCGATACCGATGAATCAAGTTGTCTATGGCTATCTTGCTCTATTCTCACTGAAAAAACTATTCCTCTCTCCGTCTATCCGTAAAAAAACTATCCCCAAAATTGTTGGAGCATTATATTGCGATGATTAGAACGCACTTGCTATTCCCGCCATTGAATTTAAATGGGGGATTAAAAAGCTGCTTCCATTTATTAAAACCCTATTGTGCGTTACTTCATTAGTCAATTGCTGTCATCAGTGTGCTTTTGTTGCGATGTTCTTTTTATTGAATAAAATAATATTTTTTTTTTACTTTTCTTGATGTTCCTTATACGTAAAAAATATATTAATAAAGTTTATATATTGCAATTTGAAATAAAACATTATAGTACGTAATCAACGCGTATTTTTATTTTTCTCAATTGAAAATATTTTTCTCCTACATCCGAATGATCTTTCTTAAAATACCACTCGGAACAAGTACCTAAATAAGTAATAAATACTTAAATAAGAAGCCAAAAAAACAAACAGATAAGGAACACAAAATTATAACTTATTACATATTTTTTTTATCGAAAATCAATCTTGAAACCATTTTCCTTTAATTTTCATTCATACAATATAAAATTACCCGCTCCTTTCAAATCCAAATTAAATTATACCGCTTAGCAATAAGATTGGAGCAAAAAAGGACCCCACATTTTTACACATAGGTGTTAAAAATCCTATTAGATCTGCGTATGATATTGGCTCCAGGGGCTTATCCATCGAAGATTGTTCCTATATCCCGAGATTTTTATAAAATAGGCGAAAAACACGTTTCGTGGCTTTAATTTTAAATTGAGCAGGTTTTGCGAAATCTTGCCAAAGCCTCGTTCGTTGATTTTACCGATGTCGTCGGTTTTTTCACCTCCACGTTGTAACCCCAAAGATTTTCTTGCGTTCATCGGGAAAAAAATGAGAAACTAATTATGTGGGATTCCGGTGCTTACAAAGCTTATTTTATCTTTCCATTCAATAACGCGAGGCTTTCGTCTCAATGCTTCTAATAATGTTATGTTACTGATGTTAGCATGTTCATCATTGATGTGGATTGTTCAAGTCTTAGATAGGACCGAATATCCGTTTTAAGTGAACTCTTAACTACAAATATTAATGCTAATTGGTGACAAATTATTAAGAGTAAATAATAAATAAAGCATTTCAATACTTATATACCAATTTATATAGCTTATTTTTTTAACTAAGAATTACAAATATTTAGCAGTACCTACCTAACAGGAGGTCTATGTAGGTAATAACCGTGACTTTTATAAACTTCCTTCTTAAGATTACAATTTTTACAATTGAATTTAGAACATTTCGAAACATTAAAAAGTGACTATCATGATAACTGTGTCAAAATGTCCACACTTCTGGACCTCACATCGGCACCGGGAGGCAACTAACCTAATGCACTGCATTATGCCAGAAAGACGCCCTAATCCCATACAAATATTTGTTTAGTTAGTTCATGCGCTCGTGTCGTAGACATAATCTAACTTTATCTCGACGCCTAAATCAGAGCGGTGACGCTGACAGCTGCTTGCATCCAACGGGTTTGATGGAGCATTTTTACTATTTTATAAAAATGTACTGTGTTTTACATAGTGCTGTAACCATTCAGTTATTTTTGTGTCCTTTTCCAGACTCATATTATTTGCTCATATGAGTATTTCTATATTAATTTGTAGACCTTCAAGACAAGTGTTACGCGTTGTCTTGGGTAGCGTGCTTTACTATAGTCTTCTTAGCTTGCTACCAGGCAAGGTTGCGGCCAACTGCTCGCCAATTTGTAGATAAAATAGTAAGTTTTTCGCTAAGTAGGTTTCTATCACCTAAGACGCTCTAGAAGCTTGTCTAATCAAGAACGATATTTCATACATCACGAAGATTTTCATCGAGCTTAATTGGATTTCGAATGTGTAACCTTGGGTCTCCTGTTGTCATTCTCTAATGGTAGACTGTATTCTCCAAACTACCATCGTCGCCTTCAATACCTACTATATGTGTTGATACTATATGTGTTGATTGTCTAATTGTTATTTGATTTTTATAGCTGTATTTGAGTGTACTCAGAATAATTTACTGACTGAATACCGATAATGTTTCTTTGCTTTTTTAAAATAAATACCAAAGTTTTTGTATATAAAATATTTACTAATTGTTATTGATATTCGGTTTATCAAAACCCATCATAAATAGACCATTTTCATTTTATTTGCAGTCTACGAGTAGGTATATAATTTTACTAATTACCTAAGATCCGTTATAAAACTTATGCATTAACCAATTTTGACTTAGCATATAAAAATCAAGAAATAAAAATAACGAAAGTGGAATTGAAAATAAAATGTAATCAATCTTGTTAACAGACACCTTCACAATTAACAAAGGAAACAATTCGGTCAACATTATTTTGTATATCTCAAAAATGTCATTATCAGATAATTCCGCTTGTTATTATCAGATCATTCCGATAAATTTACTGTAATTCAGATTCGTTGCACAAATCGGTGTTGTAAATTACTTGTTCATTTTGATAACAACTATCTTAATCGTTTTTAGAACTTGTTTTTTTCTTATTTGGGAAATTACATTAATAATTAATCATATAAATATTCATTTAAGTTACATAAATCATGTAGTGCATCAGAATCAATTGTTATAAAAATTAAAATTTTCTTTTAATATTATTCATGATTTCGAATATGTTCACTCGTTTCTATGAAATCTTAGGTGTTCTACAAGGCGGCATCCCAAAGGAAATACGATTTATTAGTACAAAAACAACAAACACGGTAGAAAAACTGGTGCCACTCTGTCTGCTAACTATGATTCGACGTAACATTTTTCTTTACAAAAACAATATCAAACCCCCGAACAACTAGAGAAGTAAAAACTAAAGTTAAAAAAAAATTAGCCTGGTCTACAAGAGATTGTGCATAAGATTACAAAAAAATTGACCTTAACATCAAGATCGCATACCGCGAAATTCTATGAACTCTACCATAGGTGCATAGCGGCATCCCATAGGAAATACGATTTATTAGTGCAAAAACAACGAACAGGGTAGAAAAACCGGTGCCACTCTGTCTTCTAAACAGACATGAAAAAAAAAATGTCCTCACTAAAAAAATTTCAATCGCCGACACACGAGGTAGGAAGAAATTTAATCTGAAATTTTAAAGAACTGTCTTTGTTTATAAGAGTTAATTCATAAATTTAAAAAAATATATGCCCAAATCGGATACCGCGAAATTGCATCAACTCTACATAGGTGCTCTAGGAAATAGGATTTATTACTGCAAAAACGAGGAACACGCTAGAAAAACGGGTGCCACTCTGTCTGCTAACCGTGATCCTACGTGACTATAAATTTTTTTTCGTCACAAAAAACCGTCAAACCCCCGACATGCGAACACCCAGACACATTGACGCTTCCCTTTGATGCGTGACTTTTTGCAAATTGTTTTTGTTGTGTACAAAAAATATGTTGGTATAGATCATCTATAGGATGTCATCCCCGAGTGTAATGGGATTCGTGCGTATTTTTTTATTTGTTGCAAAATAAAAAAATATAAAGATTATCTCTTTGATTTAGGAGTCATACATTTAGTATATTTGATTCATTGACGGATGTTAAGTGATTATTACTGCCAATAGAAATACGTAGTTCCTTATTTAAAAGTTATATTAACAAGCAAGCCATGATATTTTTACTGGTCCTTACAAAACCTGGATAATTACCTCCTGGTTTTAACTGAAGTGAGATCGGGTCCATAAACGAGCTGAATAGTATTTCTTCTTAATATCATTATTTCATCTGGCACTTAATTAGTCGAATTCATTATAAGATCATTTGCAAATTAATGCGATTCCATAATATATAAGATTATTTATTTATATATAGGTAGGTAATAAATCGGAAAATATACGTCAGAGATCTCAAATGAAAGTCCATCTCAGGCGAAGGTGCAAGTGAACTTGTATTAAACATCCGATATGGATTTTCCTTTTTTGATAAACTTCATTGCATATAACAACCAGCTACATAGCCAATTTTCGAGCCATAGATAATTCGAGATCACCTACATCAAAGTCAATATTTAGCACGAGAGTTGGAGGCGTGACCGCTTCTACGCGACAGATGTCAAGGCATCCGCCCTGTTACGTCGCGAAAAAAACGCCGAAAAAGGCGTGGTGGCAATAAATTTTGTCAAAATACACTTCCCATACAGCCCCATTAGAATAACAGAACAAATCGTTTTAATTTGTTAACAGCCGTCCCGAATGGGTGTCACATGTCGGTAACCTCGAGGTGCGCTATAAATTGTTTGGTGACTTCACTAATTGCCGATGACAAAGTTTAATAGCCCGAGCACATGTCTACCGGTGTTTTCTTTGCAACAGATCGGGACGTTTGGAGAATGCGACGCATGCCAAGAATGTATTAGACACCTATTAGGAACTGATAGTTTTTGTGTGGTTTTTAAATCAGATGGATTATAGTTTTGCTAAAGCAAATGTAAATGTTCGTTCAACTTTTAATATGGTATAACATTTCGTTGTTCGATTTCTTAGGCACCACCGCCACACTTATTTCTGCCTAATAGGGAGCTACTCTACTGTTAGAGTAGTTCCCTATTCTGGTATGAAAGGTGTAAAGAAGATATACTTAACCCAGGCGATCCAACTTAGTTCTCACGCGTAACAACGTTAAATAGCATTTGTGGTTTACCTAAGAAAGAAATTCAATCCACTACTTAGTAAGTTGATTACAAATGTCCATTAGTGGCTGTTTGTTTACCATCAGATGGACTACATTCTATGTTTGCTATCTCAATCTTATATTAAAATCGCGCGCTAGTTTACGTTTCCATTATAAATTGCAAACAACCGTCTTAAATACAGAAATCTATTAATTACAATGTTTACTTCAACCGGTGCACCGATCGAGGAAATCACGACAAAGCCAACAAATAATTGAAATTGATTATTCTCGGATGGATCTACAAAAGCCAGCGGCGGCGCAGCGTGAGCTGGCTTTATTGACAACAAGTCAATGCTACAAACAATATTTACAGCGCGAGTGATTGATAGTAACGGACATATGGGCTAACCCCTTAGCTCCCATCTGTCGACGCCGTTAGTGGTCAACTATCTGCTCCCTCGACCGCGTTTCTTATGACAAATGGCCCCATTCCCAGATATATTATGGGAATTCTGATTGTTATAGTTGAGAAAGTGATAATCATGATCGGACATAATTTAGTAGCAAGAAGGACTTATCGCTATTTTCAGCTCGTTTGGAATAACGTTCACATGACTGGTGTTCATGCAGGCTCCTAATTAAAACTATGACGAATGCATCGGAAACTAAGCGGACGATCGAGAGGTCACGTATCATTATTTATCAAAAGTTTTAGCTGCCACAATTATTTTAAAACACTTACATTTTAAACTAGAACGAAATGTCTTTATAATTCCATCTCGTTTAGTGTCATTAGCATCTTAAAGTATAAGAATCAGCAAAGGTTCACTGTAGTAACAAAACTAGTTTAATAAATTACAATGGTAATACGTAGTTGATGTTAAGTTTTAGGACAGGACATACGTTAGTCTGCTGCAATCATAATATATAGGTACTATATTAATCTAACGCCTAGATGTATATGTAAAAACATGTTTAAGTAAAAATCATAGTGTCCCAAAATCTTCATGAACCGAGCTGCCGACGATTTTATGTGCAGCCAATGTTCCTCGTTTTATTAGCTCCGCGACAATATAATTCAAAAACAATGCCCATATCATGTGTATAATATTACTTTCCGTTTATTCTCTTTTATTTGTCGCCATAAAAGGGCAGAATAACGGTTGGCAGGAGCTGCACATATTGTACGGAGCGAATACATCGGCGTCGGGGTAATAAATCTTTTTATTTTATGACAAATTGTTGTCTAAGCGCTGTTCACTCGCCCTTGCTACAATGCGTCTAGAACAAATAGTGACATAATAGCCCATGATAGCCAAATACTGCACAATGTGTAACATACGTAAACACAAACAACGATAGCGCCCCTTTGTGACGATGCGTTGCCGCAATTACATAAAATACACTATTGTTACTGTAATTTATGACTCAAAGGGCGGTTACGGTGCTCGGCCAAAGATTCCTGACTTAGTTTTTCTGCGCTAATGTTGTATGCTGTTATGTTTTTTCGAACGCACTATTTTTTTTCGACGATCACAGATAATAAATGGTGACGATGGTAAAAGATAACGAGGTTTGAATAGTCGGTTTACACTGCCGGAATATGCGAGTAAAATATAAACAACTCGGCATAATAAATGAGTAATAAATTAAAGTAAAATACCTACTACTAATTTTTAGAAAGATGATTAGACGACAATACCTACATTAGGAAATTAAAGTGAAGACAAACGCAAGATATTTTGTCAGCCTACGATGATTCACATCTGTGAAAACACATTATTTTTTAAATTGTTTAACTTATGGTTACGAACATTATGAAATACAGATATTCTACACACACTTCTAGTCGAACTTAACATTTTAAAAGATGTACATTCTTTACTTAGTACTTTTCTTGTGACTTAACAACTCTGGCCATGGTAGTAGTCCGCCTGTAAATTTTGGACCTTCCATAATATACCCCGATCTGGTGATGAATAATTTAAAAAATATTGGTTAATTTTCATATTATGTTATGTTAGATGATTATATAATGCTAACTCGAAGTCATTTTATCAGTGTTACGTTAATGATACGAATACCAATATAAAATGTGTCTCAAAGGCTGTATCTTCCCAAGTTTTATTAAACACAGGGATCAGCCTTATTATATTTAAACTGACGTAAACACGTAATATACGGCCTAAATATCATCTGTGTAATGTGACTTCTATGATTTCTATGGATAGATCCCAAACTAGATGTCAGTAGTGCTGCATTAGCAATAGAGACTCATTGGTGTGTTTCTTGCATTCAATTCGATATGTATAACGAGATGTAGGCCTGCTGCTATAACGAGAGGTAACAGTGATACTCCAGTAATTGAAGGTGGTAGAACCTTTTACGGTTCGACTCCGAAGGTACCACCGCCGCTCCTAAGTCTGCCTTATAACAGCAGTGTTCTTGCTGCCGTGTCCTGGTTCGTTGGGTGTGGTCAGGGAGATATACTTAACCAAGACGTTCCAACTTAGTCCTGAGGGTAGCAACGCTTTTATGGTCGACTTGAGAAGACACTTCGATCCTGTCTTGGGTTGATTACAGATGTCCATGGGCGGCAGTGACCACTT
>DWGW01001123.1:0-12043 GCA_018247775.1 Udranomia orcinus
CGTTTGTGCACTATGATATCTCCCGCGAAGATGGCTGATCTCCATTGAGATTGGCCGCCGTCGCCGAAATCCGGTCAGGAGGACTATATATATATATATACCTATATATATATTCTGATGTAAAGGTTTGACGACATGGCCGTCGAGTAACCAGTCGTCTACCACGCTAAAATGACTTGTATCATGGGTTTTTATGTTCTCAAATTTTTAGGAAGTCCCACAGTGCTGACTGACTGGTGGGTACTTCTCGAATAACTTTTAATAGGCGCGTACGCAACGTAATTGACTGTTAATGATGACTACCTCAACTTACTTTAGACGGTATAACAAGGTCAATACTTACTCGAATATTTTTATGTATCAAAATACGTTTTGCAAGCAAAATATATTTTACAAGCAAAATAACATTTTCAAACAGATGTTTGTCTCAGTCGGGCGAAATGATTACGAAGTGGAACTGTAACATGAAACCCTAATTAGAATCAGAATGATGCTCTAATTTTAACAACCGTATTTAGTAGCTTATCGGTCCCAATTACGTAGTCTAAATGTAGATTACTTGTTAGTAGAGCGATATTAAAATTACTGTTTAGTGGAACAGGGGTACTTAGGTAGATGAAAATCGTTTTAATTAATAGACTTGTTTGTTGGAATTTTCGTTAAACGTCTGTTGTGATTGCTTTCATAAATAAGAAACAAAGTTGCTGTGCGTACTACCAGAGTGAGAAAGAGAAGTGAGAGGGCCAGCCTTGGTTTCGGAAACACGTGCAAACACAAACCCGAGGCGTGTATTTTAGCGCTCAGGCGGAAGACGCATTTACCTACGTCTCAGGATTTCAGACCCGTTTGGATGTGAATGTCCGTGACCTGAATCACTCCATCCCCGCAATTATATTGTCTGTCTTCTATACTCGTTGTACTCGTAATGATTATATTTTCTTAGAGAATGGATGTAGTAAACCAGTCTAAAGACAACTTCCTCAGAACTAAAGTGGAACGTCCCTTTTTTATTAATTTAAGCCTAGCGATGAACAGAAATAATTGCAACACAACGACTGTGAAATAGAGCTCTTTTGTGCTACACGCGAGAGGAAGGATCGCGTAAACCGGACAGTTAAAGACCGCCATGGGTCATGCTGACGTGAATGGTACTTCACTCTTCGGCGAGTAGGTGATGTATTTAGGCATCACGTCAAAAAGTTCTTTAGAACACTCATTATTGTAGAGAAACGGTAGAACTATTGTCTCACCGCAGGGTTACTGGTTCTAACCTATCTAAGACATAAATTAATATCTAGAATGGGTCATTAATGATTGATAAATAATTTAATACTTGACAGATTCGCAAATATTCCTATTCCTTAAAAGCAATCTGTCATACGAGATATATAATTGTAGATGTATATTCAAGGCGACAGTCGACAGGCGACAGAAGCATATCATGATTTTAACAAAGAGCCAGTGAAGTAAATCGTATGTCAGCATTAGAAATTCAAATTCCCCCGCTCAGCTCGTGTCGCCGGCGCGGGCGAGCGGCGCGCTGGCTGGATGACAGGGCATGAGCGTGCGATATGTGCTAAGTAATTACATACCTTCGTCAAACTATAACGTATAACGTCGGTTCTACAATACTGTACTCGTCGGCGCCTACAACTTGGTGCTCGGCAGTATCTAGAGCCATTTAAGTACAGAGCAGTACCAAGTTTTAGAAGTTTCAGAGTAAATTGAGACAATTCGTACTCTTGTTATCAGCACTCTGCGTGCTTAATTGGTTTTCAGCTTTAATTTGTTTTTATATTGTTATAATTACGCGTACTAGATGTCTACCAAAGTAAGCTGTACTAGACATAACTAATCCTATATTATTGTTTCAAGTTATGAAATGTGATAGAATATGATATATACAGGCTATATTGAAATTCAATACAATCATATAATATATAGTTTATATTTATCTCAACAGTAAATTTTGGTTTGTACGAATAAGATATCATAGACATAAGTTAAATAAGTAATAAGTTCGATTGGTCGAATCTACGAGATCTTCTTGGCTTGAGAATATTGACGTAACAAAGACCTAGCATCTGGCGCAAAATAAGTGTGCCACATATTATGTAGTCTTACAAACTTGTGAGATAACATCAACACGACAAATTTCTTGAGAAGTAATTCGTACCTACTTCTTATTCTAATGTTTTCGTGTGGTATGAGAGTGCTATGGCGTGCGCACTCAAGATCGGATGTCACAACAAGTCAAAGCACTTGGTCGCTTGACGCATAATTGTATTGCGCATGACGAACGATGTCACGAATATAACTTGATCTAAAAACGTCATTTTATTCATGACGTCCTCGTTGACAAACAACTTTAGCGATTACGATGCGTAATTGTGACGAAAGTAATATTCGTAAATATTTATTTACAAATAGATAATGTCCGCGTTTTTTGAAGTATTGCAGATAGAAAGATTTCCTTATGCTTTTAGAATATTAGTATTAGTAACATTAGTAACGTTTTCTGTATTCTTAATTTGTGAGATACATCCACAGAGATGTAATTCTGGCTCTTTCTAAGACCGTCTGATTTAACATTTAGAACAGTCTATATTGCCATGTTTTTTAAATTTTATATATATAAATTGTGTAGGCACATCCGGGAGTGCTTGATACTTTTGTGTGCTGCTTCAATATATTAAAGAACATGACAGAGCGTGAGTGTGCGGTATGCGCTAAGTAATTACATTCCGCTACATTGTGGCGCTTAACATTCCGGCGGTAGTGAAGTGTTGAAGGACGGTTTAATTTTGGATATGTCACCGTGTCATAAGTGTTAAAATCATTTACGCGTTTATGTTCCTCTGTGTGAGGGTCTTCGCTCAAAATGTCAATTTGGTGACTGAAGGTTTCAACTTAGGATATGAAGCTCGAAGGCATTGTCGTCCACGCAGAGCATTTGCAGACTAGGTGACAGTTAAACTTTCCAGTTAGCGGTCGGCTCGAAAACACCGCATCACGATTATTCAGCAAAATACCGCTACAGAGACTTACATATCCGTAACACGGGAGTAGATACGTCCAATAGGAGCCGCGGGATCAGTTTCCACCGGGACTGCATTGTCATATTCTTTATAAGTATAACGGTTTTAGATGTCCAAGCATAATGCAAATTGTAGGGATGACAATAAAAATAAACGTGAAATAAGAAGTAGATCTTTTATGATAGATATTACGTAAATATTTAGGAATAAAATGTCAGAGGCTCATTTGTGAGACAACCATCGCGGCCAGCTAGATGTTTTATTCAGGCGACGTTATCGCAGAGGAATGTACTTAAATACTATTGAATTAGATGATCGAATTTTGGCAACTTCGCTACGGAATAAAGGACCTTGCAATATTCTGTTCGTGATTTGCAATCCTGCGATACTACACCAGAGCTATCGAGGCCATTACTGAACTGTTCTTATTTGAACTAATTTGTTACAACTTTAATATTGCAATTTTTCAATAATATTTACGGATAGTATTCATCTTACTTCTATATTTGAATTAGTAGACATGAGGTCTATAAGTAATAGTGAATTTCTTCTCTTAATCTAAATTCTGAATATAAAAATATAATATGTTGTCTCATCTTTCTTTAGTAGCTACGTAAGTAGTAACCAGTATTGATTTCGAGGATTCGGACTATTCTTAGAAAGGGCCGAGATTGACAATGGGACATCAATTCAGTTGTGTAAGAATTCGATTTCAGATACGAAGCTATAAACGCTTACAATTCAACAATATAAGATGTCGTAATAATAGCTTTAAATCAAAATGTAACAAAAACTTGTTGCGAGTTGTCTCACAACGGCGTATACGAAGGGAAAGGGTCGAGCCACGGAGTCTCCCCAAAATATGTGCCTGATGAGGCGACGTGCTGGTGGATACTCAGAGGGACAGTCCGTTGTAGATCGTAGGCACCTTAGATAGTTACCTGTATCTTTTAAAGTATCTTTACCTTTTCTTTAAATCTTTCTTCCCTGCATCAAAAAAAAGAATATGACGTTACATCCGTACCGTAATCGGGTACTATTTCATACTATGCATACCGCCAGAGTGACATACACTGTTCACTCTCGTCTATGAATCGTAACTATCCAGCCACGCCGACATATAAAAGGTATGTTTCGGAAAATATGTAATAATAATAGTTATTATAGTGCTATACCTAATCGTAACTGTACGTAATTCTTAATTATATTCCGCACTTTCAATACACGATAATTATATAAGATGGTTCATAAAAGGAAATACAGATTGTGAGGGTCTTAGTCAAATTGTATCTCAATATTAGTAATTGACTTTGATATAAAATAGAAAAGCCTGCGACACAGAATAGATAAGGATTCAGCTTTTACTTATTTGGCTTCGTGTCTCTAAAAATAAATAAGTAATTTTCGTAAAAGCATAATACCCCTAGTATTATACTTTTACGAAAATTACTAATTTACGCTACTTCGTAAACACAACAATTTAAACAAATTTAAACTCATATTTGAAGTTAGTTAAAAATACAATGAACACTTACAAAGCATGAATTAAATGGTGTTGGAAGGTGTACAAACGTAGCCCTAATCATGCGTCAAACAAACACAACGAATTGAGTGGTCTCATCGCCGCCGAATGGAGAAATGCGTAACTCTGCAGATTAACTTTACAGATATTATTTAATTAGATTAATTTAATTCTCCATATACGAGTATACCGTATTAACTTTTTTATCCTTTTTTAAATTAAGCAGTTGTCACATATATCATAATACATTAACATCTAAATCAGAAGTTGTTGTATAAAAGCTGGCGCATTTTGAACGGGAGATAACATGTGCTTATAGGATTGCTTTGGTAGGTAGTGCGCTATACGCCGCGCTGGTCTAGCTCATCCTATCGCGGTAAGACAGCGCGGAGTAGTTGCTATAAACGTTAATCATCATTGTAAAGCTTTCTGGCGTTGACGGATTACAACAGTACAGGACAATAAGCTCCTCGTTAGCATCGATTGTCGATTATAATTGACATGTTCATATTTCACTTGTGTTGGTCACCAATTGTAAAACCTTTATACATTATATAAAATCATTTAATACTGCACCGGTTCCAATAGTTTACATGTGAAAATAGTGATTCACATACGTTTGTGGTACTTAAACCGAAAATATTTTAATTTTCCACTTTTTTAAGACCATAATTGTAAGGGGTTTACATCTATCTGACATGTATCTGACAAAAACTTGTCACTCAATAGCTAATAATTTCACTAAAACTAATATTTAGTAATTCTGAGACAGACAAAAAAATATTTAACATTCATTTAGAAATTTGGCTTACTGAAAATCATTTTTATCTCATTCTAAAGAACATAATAAAATTATCATTTTACAACATTTGAGTTCGAGAAGTGTCTGCAGGCGTCGGCAATTGCACTTGAAAAGAACCGCGAAGAAACTTCAATTCGATGAAAGAACCGAGAAATTTCAATTGTCGACCCGCTTTGTCCCTTCGTAACGTAATCTCCGCGACTTCGGCTCACTCATGTGTGACTGACCTCCAAAGGAGCGCCAAAAGAACTGACTGTAATTTGACAACACCAAAAACTGTGCGGGTTTATACACATTATGTACTCTTATTTTTATACGACGATAGTAAGGTGTTACCGGTACAAAAGTGAGCCCTGCCACATTTAATCGATAATGCAAAGTGCATGAATTGTTCACCAGGATAGCTAATGGCCCGCCATTCGCGTGGCTCTAATTCAATTTAATTAAAATCCATTTAATTAAAAGGGTTAATGATTGTCATACACATACCAATGTACCAATTAATTACATAATTATCACCCAACACGCAATAAATACAATAGAGAGACCCATATGCAGCGTTAATTTAACAACTGATTTAAAAGCACTCGGATAACGTTAAATATTTTGAAAGAGCGCTAAGAGAATGCGCAGGCTTGGAAGCTCTAACCTATTCATGTTATTTAACTTATTCGTTTGTGTCTAATTCGTCCTTGTGTATGGCAACGGTCGGGTCGCATGTCCAACGACCGTGGCGCCCTAGGCGACCCTTCGCTCTCCGATCATATGTTTATTTTTGGTACATATGTATACGTAACAACAATACCGAAAATTCTCGTGCATAGGTATTCGTTACTCTCCCACTTGCTAGTAATTTTATAGCCCAGATGCCTGCGGATATACCCGCGTGTTACATACACAACTGGCATACAACAGCTTATGCCGACATAACGGTACATAATCTGACACCAAAATATTTTTTAATACAAACTTAAGCCCTTATCAGGTTTTAATACGACAACAAAAAATAAAATACTAAAAATATTCCACAACAACATATGCTCACGTGCCAGACAGAACACGCAAACGTTCATTGGATTTGTCGGGAAAAAAGAGGAATAAAAGCAGTAAAAAAACCCTCACGTCATGTGTAGGTGCACGCCGGCGAATGTTTTTGTGTCCGCTTTCACACACGCAGCACCCTCGTCGCTCGTGCTGTTTCATTGTCATCGATGTAGGCAAGACTAGCTTCCGCGCGCGAATTCGTTCATATTTAAGGGAACAAAGACTTCGCACGAGTCAAGTCCTCACTAATAGTTATTATTAATATTAACAGGAGTCTAGTCTACGTATGTTGTATCTACGAACGCATCTGTGACGTTAGTTAGTTTAATGAAATTCACGTCGGTCCAGCTAAATGAGCGAACCGTATTCGTAGCGTCCAGGCGAGCGGTGTTGTCGTACGATACAATCGGCTCGTGCCCGAAGCCGATTTTGGCACGTGCCTTGTTCTTGTACACGTCCTTTGAAACATGTGTTCCTTAGCCCCGATGCAATTCAACGTAACCGGTCCGAGTATGTTACAGCTAAAGAGATATACGAAATTTTAGCTCGAACAAACACGAGCTTGGTTTAGAATTTTGGGTAAAACACGATTTTACGTATGAAGTAATGTGAGAAACACACGGGAGTGTTCACAGTCAAAGAGAGCTGCGTCGCAGTGCGGCTTACTTCTATAGCTCGTGCATAAAGTTGAATCAATAGCTTTACACAATTTTTAATCAGGAAATCAATAAAAACATGATTTTTGTGACTACCGATGAGGACCGATTTTTCAACCAACAACAATGACAGTGAAAAAATTCAACGGCTAAAAATTCAATAAAATGATATAAAACTAAATATGACGACATTTGATCTACTGATCTGGTTTATTTAATATCTACCTCCTATTTAGGCAAGGGACTTCCCCCGAGAGTCAAGATAAAATGCGAATAGGTATAATGGCTGGTAGACTCTTGAAACCCTTGACGCAAATCACTTATCACTTTCAAAGCCACTAGACGGATCTTAAAATGCTTAAAACCGAGATCTTTTTCGCACTCGTTCACGACAACTAGTGCTCTCATTTTATTTGATTTAATTCCAAAGTGTACTTCAGTGATAAAAACGTTCAGTTCGTAGTAGTGAATTTAATCTCTGCACATTCCGAGAAGGAAGTGGTTTGCTGCGCTGGGAGCTGTGACGTAAATCCTTTTCTTAAAACCGCTAAAGAATGGAATTCACTTCCGCCGTCACTGCTTCCCGTGCGTGACCGTTTGTATAAAACTTGCGCAACCCGTTTGCAATGAAATGTGTGAAGTTTAATCTAATTGTGTCATCTTTTTTTAGTCTTTCGAACCGCGATAATATGGGGTTGTTTTGAAAAACCATTCACGATGATGCTTTTAACCTTTCTAGAATTAACATTATTAACCAAAATCGATACTTAATTTCCTAAATGATTTTATATTGAATAACTTAACCGAATGGATATTTACAATCTAATAACATACCACAGCCTCAAATGTCATTTTAAGGTTGGAAGCATCCTTAATCGGCGGCTTTCCTTCCTCACGAGCCCGAAAAAGCTATAAAGATAAGGCGGTCGCATTAATATCGCCCTGTAAATATACATACCAGTACTTCCGCGGGGTTAACGTCTCAATAGCCTTCAGGAGTACCCTGGACTGTGTTGCCTATAGTTCTTAATTCAGTAATTTTAAAGATTGCAGCTTGCGTCTGGCTTATATTATAAATTAAATTTTAACCAACTATTTTATACATCGCGTTAATAATAATGATTCGAATTAATAAAAATATGTTTGATTTATTTTGTTCAAAATTGAAGGCTTCTGACACGATCAGCTAAAATTTCAGGAATATTTTTTATTCATGTATAATTGTCGATTTACACCCGATTCCATAAAACGAACATAACTCTAAACAAGTTCACAAAAGAGTTCTATTAACTAGGCTAAAACATCACAGCTTTGTGTAAATACTGAGTTCATTTATTTCATGTTTACAAAACAATAATACCAAAGATTAAGCGCCACACCAATTTTTATAATAATGTATCTTTTGTACAAATCCCGCCATCATTTTTCTAATCTCCAATTTAAGTTGAACTGCGCTTAATCTTCAATTTAAAAAGTTGGGCGTGCAGCAACGTGATAAGGTCGTTAATTCGGAAATTTCCTTGGTCTCGAAGCCCGAAAACGCGGTAAAGATAACGCAGCCCCGTTTTAATGTCGCGCTGCAAATGGACATGTCCGGTCCTTCCTCGGAGTGAACGCCTCGATGGCCGCACTGTGTCCCGGAATGTGGCCCGGCAACGGTTTTACATTCAGTACCTACTCCGCCACTCGTATTTTTGATCTTTGTTTTGAGTTAATTCCCTTTTACTTTGTGCACTCCACGGACGGCTCGCTGCACAGCGTAGTTGCATGGAAGGTCCCGGTCATTTGTTCGCGTTCAAATGGAAGCATTCGTTCGAACGAAACCGAAGAGAATAGGGAATAGTAAACTGGTTTTTGTCATCATCAAAGCTGTTTTTGTACGATTTATTCACAACGGGCATTCATGCTACATCTGTAGGTTTTTAAATTTGAATACAATTCACGTAAACCACAACGCTGCTCTTGTTACGCGTTACGGCGTATTATTTTACAATCTGAGCGTGTTACGTTACGGCTACTTCCAAAATATCATCTTCTTTTATTTACAGCGAGGTATCCCATAGACTTCATCATCCAACTTAAATTGAAATTCTATTGTAGATGGTACCTTGATATTTTTCACTGTTTCATGACTTGCTGACGCTGAATGGTGAACGCAGCAGTGTACTGCTCTGGTACTGCTAATACTAACTAGTAATCTACTACTGATACTATAACTATTAACTATTATTAGGGTGATATTGGTCACTATTTGCACAAAATCCACTTAAATTAACTAAACTAAAGCGACCTAGCTATATGACTGATATTTAAAAAAAAATAATCACTTTATTTAAATCTTATGTAATTCTACTTTATTGTGTTACTGACCCCAACACTGATCAAATATTCAATGAACAATATCATTAGCATAATCCCTAATTGTCGAGCACTCCGTGTTTCCTGTGAACTCCATCCATCAATTGCAGATGTACTGAACGCGATGGAGTGTAACGAGGTCATTTGATTCAGGTGTGATTGAGTAGGACAGTTTGCATAGCTCCTTAGCATATATATTGAAATACGTATCGCTAATCGATTTTAGAGATAATCTCCGAGGCATGCCAAGATGCAATATGCTTAGCATAAGTTTCGGTTGAATAATCAAATTCATGTACATAATTTAGGCGTTTGGCTGCAACCAATTATTGTTAGATTGTTGCAGGCCATTGTCAGTTGGCTGTGTTGATAAACATATGGATTAATCAAAAATATCTTTTTTCTTCTCGCTTCTTAAAACGTTCTTAAAGATAGAAATTAATAACGTGAACAAAGCTCAGCTGAAGATGAACTGTAAGGTAAATAAAGGTATTAAGTTAATAATACCACAACGTTTGGTTTCGAAATTGATATATTATATTTTTTTGAAATAACAAATGAAAAATAAATATTTATTTACCAACGCTAGATCATTCGGCATAATGTCTAAATGGTATCTTTATACGAATATATTATTGATACGTGTATTTGTTTTATTTCTAAAACAAATCGAGGTATAAAAGTAATATCTTGAAGAAACAGATATCTTGAAATTATAAGTATTTTCTTCTGTACAAGTGAGTTTGCAGTTTCTAAGTGTTGGAATAGACTTTGGAATCATCAATCGCTGGGACTGGTCGCGCGCAAGAACGAAAGTATCTCTGCAAAGTATTTCCAACTTAAATGAAGAAATGAAACTTTCTTGCATTGCAGACTCTGTGACCACACTAAGGAGATTAAACCTTATTGTTTCTGTTAAGATTACAAGTAGAAACACTATCCAAAATATAAGAATGATTATTACATAAGTATAGAAACCTGTTAAAGGAGTAGGATTAATAATTAAGAAAATGCAAACGGAACTGTCTGCATATCTAAAATATAAGCTGTGTTTTATTCATGAAATTAGAAAAAAATGATTTTATTTTCTGTATTATTGTCGCATCAACATTTACCAACATGATTTATAATTAATATAGAAATGTACCAGTATCTTAAAATACTATTAAATCAGCTAGTAACTTCATTATATAGCAGATGAAGAGGTGCTCGAAAGCTAGTTCTAAGGGGCCGGAGTATCGGTTTGCCAGATCACTTTTTATCGCCGAAGTACCTACTTCTTCGTAATGACGCTATATTCATAATATTGCGAGACTTGGGCCTTATGTATTCTAACTTGTGTAAACGGAATACGAAACTAAGTTAGCGAACTTGGGCGCCATAAATGGTGATAACAAGTTATCTCACAGCCACAGATGACTGTATATTATGCCTTCTGGGAACCACAATGTAAATAATTATGGTCTTTAACCCTACAAAGATAAACCTAGAAAGATAACCTGGAAAGAAGATAATGTAAAATATACGCTTTACAGACGAACTCTTGTTAAATCTCTTTGTTGATATATTTTTTAAAATAATGTTGTTATTTTTAAGATTTTATAAGTATGAGATAGGATTGTAATAAAATGTATTTTTACTTACATTGTAAAACAAAATTTACTAGACCTCTACAGTTACCCAGCGGGGGCCTCTGCAAAATAAATTTTATCTTTATAGGGTTAAATGCTATCTTACTACTAGTACAGTATAACTTACACAAAGTTTATAATCGAATAACTTTGTTTCTTCTCGGAATAATATTATAAATGCGGACGCGAGTTTGTGTCGCATTTAAGGGACTTCAACAAGCGGAGCCGCGGCTAAAAGCTAGTTTTTGATATTGGTTTGAACACTACGTCAAACATCAGATGGCGAGCATGGCCTGGTTTAACTATATAGAAAATTAATAAGTATCCATGAGGACTGCCCACAGAAGTGAATACTTAAATATGTATTTTGAAATTTTACAGCGAGTGCAATATTAAAATAGAATTATAAATAAATTTATATATAGATAATTTTCTTAACAAATCACTTTTTATTTACATTAATTTATTATCCTGTTATTGCTACTAAATATGGCACGAATATTGTGAACTAAAATTATAGTGTTTAATATCAAATAAACAGTAAATAGTGACATCTATTAAACAATCAAGTAACTTTTTAAAATTCTTTTGTGTGTCGGTTTCGATGGCGTTAGCAACGATTATAATATTGTATAAACAAAAATACGGACTTCATGCAGCTGTGTTTTGACGTGTAAAGTATGCATTTTATTACATTGTAAAGTTAATGATATTACAACGTACGTACAAATTTATCCAGTATTATTTTTGTGGTATATCGAAAAGCGTAGGGATCAATGACCGGCAGTCGGTGGATTGGTTCAATAGTTAGTGGTTTCAATAAACAGCTGATATAATTATTAAATTCTATTATACCACAAAAATATAACAATCTATCATAAAAGCAAAGAACCCAATTTTTTTTTTATATTCTAAAGAATATTAGAAATATTGGACAGGAGTGAAATGTGAAGTGGTAGAATCCTACGGTTTGATCCGGAGGTATTACCGCC
>DWGW01001124.1:0-12042 GCA_018247775.1 Udranomia orcinus
AATGAAACAATACAATACAATGCAACGGGAACAGGGAAATGATTGAGGCGGTACGAAGTGCGCCGAGTCAGCTAGTTTATAATATTTTTATGACGTCGACTGATGAAGGAGGAAATGTGCAGATTCCATTATTCGACTGGCAAGCGATTCAACATGTCGTCTGCCATAAAACGAATCGAGGGAATGACGCTCGATCTGATATTCAGACGAGGCACCAACGCTTTGATCAGTTGAAATGCTCCTACTATGAATTTCTGCAATATTTACCCATTAATATGATTTTATATGAAATATTGAATAAAGAAACTTATTTCATAGTAACCGGCACCCTCTAATTAATTTGCTGAACGTTTCAACAAAATTTTTATGAATTTCTGGCCATTGATAAAATTTTGTATTTTCTATGAAACTAACTAACCCGGCACACTTCGTACCGCCTCAAAATCATTTCCTTGCCATTGTCCCCATCTCCGTCCTTTTCCATTTCCCTAGTAGCTTTGACCGACTTAGAATCAGAGTAGGCATCAATACACTATTACTACTACTGCCATCTACTTTAATATCTATTATAACTTAGGTAAGTACGAGTAGATTACTAACCTGATCTGTTGGAAACTTATCAATATATATTAAAAGATAAAATTTATGTTTCAAGTTAGACAAAGTTACATATTAAAATAGGCCCAGTAATTTCGG
Source organism: Udranomia orcinus (assembly GCA_018247775.1). Lineage (NCBI taxonomy): Eukaryota > Metazoa > Arthropoda > Insecta > Lepidoptera > Hesperiidae > Udranomia > Udranomia orcinus. Next base: position 697 of record DWGW01001124.1, read on the forward strand.
AGATAAGTATGGCCAAATATCTTGACACGAGATTGTATAATAAGATTGGGCTTACATATTGGTCACTGTCGATCTGCTAAAAACTAATAAACCAAACAAGTCAGTTAATTCGCCAGTCTTAATTTTCGAGTTATAACATTTCATTTATAAAATCCCACCGCAATATTTAAAGTCACGCTTATCTCGATTGAAACAATAGTAAGTGCTTCACATATTATAGTTGTGACAGTTGCATTTTATTTCTAGCATTTTAAATTTGAAAACATTTCCTTTGGGGACGTACTCCGGATTATGTCTTTGAGTGTATCTTTCTTTCTAATAAACGAGAGATGCTTGTACATACACATCATTTTATTGCAAACATTCTAAATTACAAAATCTTTATTTTTGTGTGTGGTCCAATAAAATTGTGGTTTTACGACACAATTGTGCTTTTGCTATCATTGCTATGTAGAACTAATTTAATATCTTACGAACATAATTATGATGAAAGATCATTTAAATATTGTTTTTTAGAGGCATCAATATTTTACCGGCGATATACAATATTAGTTATACATATTATATATTTTATTTACAACGCTTTAATGTCCCACTGCTGGGCATGAATGTCTTCTTACAAATGGCCTGGACCAAATTCCGTCACGCTTCTTCGATGCGTCTTGGCAGAACATTGGTCAGTGGGCAACCAGTTATCAGACATTATCAAACCGCCAAATAGACTGCAACGAGCTTTAACGACTGTCATATCCATAACAACCGGGCATAAACAGTTTAAGGTTCTCCGAAGCACAGAAAAGTTATACCATTTAGACCATGTTGCTTAATCTACGCTACCCTTCGGTACGCTACGTCACCCTACGCTACGCTACACTATCAGTATCTATTCGTTTTATATAGATGTATGCATTAGTGCTCAATAATTTGTGATTAAAATCAGTCAGTGACAAAATACGATATTTATAATACCAATTATTAATATAAATATGTAATTCTGTGTAAATTTAATCATGTTATTAAATTGTAGCTTTATGAAATTATTAACACTATGATTATCCCCAAAGGATTAATGGGTTCACTTAACTAGAGAAATTAGATAACCCTACTTACTGAAGGGTCTTGATAGATTGCCCAGAGGACATCATTTAATTTGTAGGAATATTTAATTAATGTTAGTAGAATGTTAGACTGTTTGACTAACATGCTTAAACTGTTGGTCTGTGGATATCCGCGAATTAGCCGAAGTGCCTTCTCCAGTTCTGAGTACAATGAATAATAGGGCTGCATTTCAACTGCTCACTGCCGGAGTTAAAAGCGCTATAGAACTTTAGTGAGGTTATTATTAACAGAGGAAGGAGGAATTTCTCAAGTGTGGAAAGACGCTATTCTGACGTGGATAAGTGCGGATATTTCTCACTTGTTCTACTTAATGGATACTTTTCTCCCGCTTCCGACATGATTTCTCTATTATTATCGAGAATATATCCTGAATCGACTAATGGGAGTTATATTATCATATCACTTTTTGACGCTATTACAGGGCCAACTTCAATTCGTAATATTTCGTGATATTGTTTACGATGGACAGACCGCACGGCATATAATCGAATATTAAAATGTTTTGCATTATTATTATATTACAATTGATTATTAAATTAAATTTGTTTATGAGATATAAAAAATAAAACATTCGATCAAACCTCAAAAATAACACGACACAATAAATCTCATACTACTTAAAAAATGCTTAAAGATTTAAACAAAACGTCGAATCGGCAATCGCTACTTTGAAAACATTTACGAAACATGGCAATCTTATTAAAGACGGCGGAAGCGGACGTGAAACAGAAGGCGATCGCTTAGTCTCAAAGAGCGACGTGAATAATTTGATTACACTTCGGAAAACAATTTAGAAATTTTTCCAGTTACATTGCCCTTTTTCTGAGAGATAATGGCGTTAGTGGGTTAGGCGACTGCGCAATGGATTTAAGGGGGCGCGGAAAAGTTTACTGCAGATAAGAAACTGGCTATCAAAGCGGGACGCTTCCGGAAAGTAGTTGAATTTCAAACGATTTTTCGATAGCTTGGAGAAGGTATCAATTTCTTATAAGATGATCTTTTTCTCGTGTTTGCAGACATCGAATTAAGTAAATAGGTGCCTGTAGCTTAGATAAAATAATGACGAGGATGTTTTTGTCCATTTTTGTCAACGTCGATGGGATGTATCCTGTTTTCGGGGTTTCGGTCGACGTTATAGAAACTGTAAATCTAAGGAATAGGCCTTATAGCGGATGGAATTTATATTATAGCTATAAATCTTTGGCCTTATGAACGCGCTTTGGGCTTTGAAATCGTTTCAAATCTTTGCGCTGAACGAATAACATTTCAACTGTATGTGAATTATTGCGCACTTTTGACTGCCTGGAAAAGGTTTGTAGGTAAACTGAAAAAGAGAGCTGGAATTGCGCTAGACATTTCCGCAATCGACTTTAATATCCGGTTTTCGGTGCACGTAAGAGTTACATTATGTCAAATATGTACAATTTCCGAATAGATTCCACCAACATTACATGCACCTGTACACATAATTTGATAGCAATGATTCATACTAAACATGGTACGGAGTTTGCTAAGATTTTCGTGTATTTTATTATTGTATATCTTCATTTTAATAGCTCAATCCATTTGTTGTCTGAGACAAGACTTTCTAATCTGCTATCTTGAAGTTATGCTAGCTTAAAGTTGATTAAAGTTATATACAGCAGTGACCACGTAAACTCAGATGCGTTGCATTTTATTTGATACTTTTGCTAAATCTATAAAAAAATATAAGAACAGAGATATGAATTTTCGGAAAGATTAAAATATAAAGTCATGGCGGTGTTACCAAACGTCTCAAAAGGAAAACAGATCAAAGATATCTCGTGGACGCGGCTTTCATTTCAGAACGTAATTGGAAAATAGTCTCAGGCTTTCGCCGAGAGTTGTAATTAAAAACCATTCATATATATATATATTGTATCCATAAATTAATATTTATTGACTATATTTATTAGTACCAGATTTGTAGTGGGTGAGAATCTCCTATCGCTCCCAAATAATAGAAGAAAAAAATAGAAGAGCGACGGATGCTTGAAATCCTTTTCATTAAAAAAATATATATATTATTATAATAATAATATATGTAGGGTTATTATACACTCCTAAGTACTTACTTTCAATCACAAGGATTTGAAATATGCGTAGCAATTGCTACTTTCCTGATTAGCAGATTTACTAACTCACTAATAAAGTGAAGAAAGTTCTCAATAACTTCACTTCACTGTTTTTCAAACCTGCTAATGGACTTAGACAAGGTTTAAGTGATTCTATTAACAACAACTGGCGGCTAATGTCAAACAGTTTTGGTACTAACGATCTCATCCATTTGACTCGATAGAGGTTGACGTTCCTTAACTCGCTGTATCTTTAACGAGCTGCATTACAGTACAGCGTACAGCAGAGTATTGGACATTAGGAGTGCTTTAAAGTGTGTTGCTATGTAGGTTTATAATGAAAATATAAGATTAAAGGTCGATGGTAGAGCATTTTCTGGTTCGACTCCGGAGACACCCTCGTCATACCATTTTCTGTAGAAAACAAAGCATATTCTCTTCAACGCAACAGCGTTAGTATCAGAAAAGTTAAGATATGAACTAATTTGACTATTGTGTATTTGAAATTCTTGTATTCAAAATTTCGTTAGACACTTTTCTAACATATAACTTGCTACTTTTTAATATCTGTGCATGATTACAGTTAAGAAAGTGTCTGAACATCTTAGTGCAGGCCAATTTGTTTATTCTCTTAGCTTTGTCTATGCAAGTTCACATCTTGATAGGTTTCCTTATGTGTTACTGCTCACTTTAATATCGGGTAGATGCCAAAAGAGATTCGAAAAGAGCGAACTCACAAAGTCTTTTGTGTTTTTGTAGTTTTTCGAGAGCTGCTTCTGAGAAAGATCTATTTTCTATCGGGATATATGTCGTTTTTTTATGATTGAGGTAGCATAGAAGCTGTCGAAGTTCCATCTTTTGTCGAGCACAAATGCCTGAAGATTAAGTTGGAACGCTTCGGTTAAATGTGTCTCTGTTTCGTAAGTTATAATATCAATACTAGATCCTAGAACTACGATCCGAAAATGTTAACTTATGTAAGTAATTTTGGGCTAGAGGCCATCAGTAAGCGATATTCTTCAAATTCGTGCTATATTTATTGGGCAATTTTCGTTACAAGCATCTCGGGATAACGGGTGTGTAATTCTAAACTAAGTGGGTAATAACTGGATAACTAGACATACTTAAACATAACTATTACTAATGAATATACAACAGCTTGGTTTGTAGACGCAGACATACAGATCTATGTCCGTCACACAAATTTATTGGTAATCGAACCTAGTCAAATATAAAAGGCATCTTTAGTCTATTAGGTAGATTTCCAAACACAGGTCTGTGTCTAAATGTTAAGTGTCACCCAAAGAAGTTCAAGACAGTAGTAGCCTCTATAGTAACCCTACTTGTTTGCGCTATTGACGTAAACCGAATTACAAGCCTTAGAAATATCTTAGTTAAGTGTAACCGTAATTAAAAATAATGTGACATGCTATTAGTTTAAAAAGTGCATTACAAAGCGTATACCAAATCTTTTAATGTTTTCCATTGAAGCAAAGTGCACTAAAGGTATAGAGAATCATGCTTGTTTTCAATACACTCACCTTTCTATTAGATTCTAATGTAAGTGAGATGTAAATGTGAATCTAATAAAGATACGATGTGCCACATGCGTCCTTTGAGACTGGAGTGCCACTTATTGAATTAGTTTTTTATCGAAGTGATGCACGGAGCGGATCTGACAGATGGTGTTCTTGCTATCGATATAATAAACACAATGTACTAACTACATGTTTAGGTCGACCGACCTTCCGCTACCTAAACAAACCTGGCGCCGAACAGTCGTTGCAGAGTTGAAGGCGGTCAGACTCACCTGGTCTGAAGCAAAACGCATAGCTCAGGACAGATCCCGATGGAAACGCACTATGGACGCCCTCTGCCCCACCTGGGGGCCTTAGGACCATAAGTCAAGTCACTAACTACATGACAGCACAACTGCACTTCTTGGTAAAAAAAAATAAAAATCATCGCCGCCTGGAAATTTGTAACCTTAAAGGAGTCGCCAATGCATCGTCGGCCTTTAAGGACACAACTACACGAACGGCAAGTCGCCTATGTACATATGCATGTTTGCCAGGTTGTCAAGGAAGAATGAAGTTCTGCCGCGGATTACTGTGGTGACTTACAACACTATTTTATTACACTTATGTACCATTAGGAGGCCTGCATACTCATTTGCTTCAAATGTCAATCAATCTTTCATCTTAATTTGAATTAATGGCTTTCACACTCTACTCTAATTCCGAATCAGAGTAGAAGAAGGAGAAGAAGGAGGTACGATAAACCACTGAGCCCTCTAATGCTGAAGATATTAATAAATTACAAAATCGATATAATTGTTTATCGTCGAATAAAATTGTCAAACCGGCCTTACTAGGCCACCTCTAAGTGTCGTTAGATAACAGTAGTTTAACCTTGTCGGGGGACGGTTTAACCCCTGACAAAAGGGTTGGCCATTTTCCAGTAAGTCCACAAGATGCGGGTCGGTAATCAATTTGTCTGTAATATTCAAACTCGATTCTCTAGACCATTCGTCTTCACCTGCGGTGCGCAACGACCTAACACTTCTAATGATTACGAAGCTGTTATTTCAATTACATACATCATTGAAATAAAATAAAAGCTCACTTGAAAATTTCAGACTTATAGAATAAAACGTATATACTTGGGAATGCTTCACGTTTTTTGAGAATTGAGTAAGTTACGTGTCGTTTTCGTTCAAAAGGTGCGATATATTCAATCTCCTTCCAGATATGATCAATCTTATGCTAGACGTGTGATCAATGTTTGACGTGGACTATTGAACACATTAGTAGAATCCTTAATAAAAATACTAATGTTATGTAAGAAGCGGACTTAATGGTATGTGTGAACTCTTATCTTCGATAATAGAATTTTATTTATACAAAATATTAACATGACACGACGCGAAAGATCGCTAAATGACTATGCTGTGTTAAGTCAAAATTGATACGCAGCCGTCATTTGTTTGCGTATAAATAACGTCTTGGGTACGTATATACGTGGCGAGTAAATCAAACTCGCTCAGCGACTGAAATATACATAAATTAACCGTTCTTCCTGGAAGGGTTAACCGAGTTATACGTGCGGGAAGGGGCGAAACGTCACATGAATTTCCTCTACCTCTTTACTTTACGCGGTACGCAGTTTATTTCAGTTTCCGTCATGTGAGTAATTATTTATAGACGAGTCGCGAACATAGTTACTGCAAGAAGTATGGTTTGCGTTATGTATATTTGAGGCTGTCAGCGCAGAAATATGTAAGCCGTACTTGTGGTTTGTGGTGGTTATTGGCTTTACCTTAAGAGGATTACTATGAAAGAAAGCGGGTTTAACTTTTTACTAAACACGACATTTTCTCTTTTTACTTAACCTAGTCGGTTAAGTTAGGTTAGGTTAGTTAATAAAAACGTGGGATAGGTCACAAGAAGTACTCTTTACTTCTATTAAAAAAACAATTTAAAGCTCCGAAAATCTTTTAATCCTTACAAGTTTTTACGTTTTGCTCCACAATAATAAGAAATATGAGGATGCATTGTTTTGGCTCCATTTTTCGCCTTTTCAACGAACACTGTTAGATAAATAAATGAAACCGACCCGCCCGCCTTCGTTAGTGCAATAATTATAATTTTAATTGTGTTATTTGATAACAAAGTATTATTTTTTTAATTCCACAAGATTTGAATAATGAATGCCGTTTAAATAAATATAATCAGTTTTTTGATCACTAACAAGATATCTCGTATTTCAAGCCGAATTATAGATATTTAAATAAGTACAGTCGTGCGGAGCTTGCCCAATATCTTGACTTTGGTTGTTTATATTATATGTAAAGAAAATTGCAATCAATATACTCGTATATATTTTAAAGTTACAATACATATTTTTCTATTATCATCTCCTTTATACCTATAAGTAGTATATAGTTTCATCTTAGTATACAATTCGAATTCTGTAATTCCACTTTGTTCTTTGTATCGGGCCAAGTTTCATAAATTCTATACAAATTCACAGGTTACGTCTAGTCCCGAGAGGGGTAAGACAATCCTTTCATCCCGAAGATCCCCAACCACTTTGTTCCAGAACAGACGATGGAGGATAATACGTTCGTTAACAAAGCTTGAGTTTCGGTATCTTGAATATTTATTGATTCTACTAGCTTGTCCCTCCGTTCCGTCTGCCTCAAAGGGGCTGGTATTACCTAAATTGCAAATAAGCTCCAGTATTTTTAGTAGTTCGAACTTTAGTACCAAGATAGGTCTAAAAGGTTTTCGAAGGAAGCACAAGTACATAGATAGACTTTCACGTTTATTAGGTATATCGTTAAGACCCGCGTCTATAAAATTACTGGGATTTGTAGAATAGTATCATGGAATAAACTGCAGCACTCAGAGACATTTGGTAGTTATTAAACTGACACAAATATAATACCTCTGTCATAAAATACCTCTGAGTGTACAGTTTGGTTACACGAGCGGAAAAGACTCATTCAGTAACCAATAAAATATCTCAGAGTGCAGCCATAAGTCTGATTACACAAACGAGAAATACCAAAAAAATTGGATTCGTGCTGTAAATGACAAACATCATCTGGGTAAAGCTTAAATCTCGAAAGCCTTCAGCGCCCTAACAATTTGCGGGTAATTTCCCCTCGGCACGTGCGACGTGCCACAGGCCTCTTACGGATATTAAGCTCACGATGATCGAACTGTGATGTAGAGATGGGAATACTTGCCCAGAAATTGATTTATCGATTGATTTATCATCACAGACTAGTTAGGCATGCACCGATTATTCGCATATCGACTAGAATCTGATTTGAATTTGAAACTGCGTTGGCGAGTGTTAATCTAGACTCGGTTTGGTTAATAAAGGATGGACGGTTTTGCATATCAAATTTGAATATTCGATGGTTCTGCATTTATTATAATATTAAAGAGTGCAAAGTAAGTTAAATTTTGCGTTATTTTTGTACAAGTGTATATGGTCTTTTGTTTACGAGTAAGAATTGAAACCTAAGGAATTAACAAATTCGTAAAATACTAGCTAGTTCGGATATAATATAAAGTTTGCGAGTGCAGTATATAAATGACTAAGCTTCTGTCTCTCTTATCTTCTTCCTTCTGTCCTCCTCCTTTCTCTCCGGAATGTCTGGTAACATAAATAATAATAATAATACATGGTTATTTTTTGATAACTTAATAAATATCAATCGATAAATAAGAAATATTGATCTTTAAAATCTCGAATAACATCCCTAACAATCCGTATCGTCACTCGTCAATACTAACGAGCCAGGCAATTAGCGGAGACGACAGTCGGTTTGAGGGTCTTCTGAGGATGGGGATTATGAATCAATGCAGGAATTGTTATGAATCCGATAGTCGCGGTGCTGTTGCAATGTCTATTTCTGAATTAAAAAAGAAAAACTTTGTAACACAAAGGGCTGATTTGGTAGATGGAGACGAGGAGAATAGGGTTGTGGATTCTTGTGATTCATTCGAGCGTTAATCCTCTGCAATGTCTATTATTGGAACAAGAAATCAAAGATCAAATGGGTTTATTCGTTACGAGGAAGGTGTCACTTAATTAATGTCATATACATTTTGTAAACTTAATTCCTTATGAGATGTTTACATGGATTGAAAATGTAGAAAATAGGATAATATGTGTAACTCTTTCAGCTAAGCGTTATAGGGGAAGAGTGAAAGGCAGATAAAAATTTGGTTCGACTTCGGAGGCACCACCGCCACACTTATTTCTGCCTAATAACGGCAATTTCGAATGTACTGTGTTCTGCTTTGGATGGTGTGGTCTACGAGACACACTTAACGGAGCCGTTCCAAGTTTTCCCCAGAGCAACACATTTGTAGTCTATGTCCATGGGCAGTGACCACGAACCATCAGATAGTTGCAGTCTATCATTGCAGTCTCATTTGCTACCTAGGATAGAAATAGGCGGTAGCATAATCAAACATGCACATAATATTATTTTCATATACTTCTTCAGAAATATTCAACATAAATGTTTATTATAAAATAAATAAGTTTAGAGTCGGTGTAAGCTGTAAATACTCAGATATATAATATGCTCAATAGTTGAGCTCTTGGACAGACGATTTTTTTCTACCTTTCCTTAAAGTATAACAAAAATACGTCTACGTTTTCGTGAGTTCAAAAAACTTTTATGTAACTCGTCAATAGACGCTTTCAAAAGTTCAAATCAGACCATTCATTAAGTTCTCCGGAGTGTGTCCCTAGATCAATCTTACTTTAAGACGCAAAGCGAAATTGCTTGCATTTTAAATCAAAGATCCGTTCGGACTTTACTTAAATTCGTATAAGAACTGCTAATATCAATCGAGAAGGATTTTGAAGTACTAGCAAGTCATAGTTATATTGTTCACTCCTATAATTAAGCTAAGGTTTGTTTTATGGGTAGGTTCACGTCAATAGTGCAATGGGAAAGAGAAGATCGAACAAACAAGATATTAATATTATTATCTCTCGATCGTTAAGCCCGCCTTGGCTATAGGACTATCGTCACTTCAATTATCTTGAAAACGTGTGAAGATATAATGATGTATGAACTAAGAACAATTGGAAACTATTTTTTATTTGTAAAGTAAAAATGATTTCCATCTGCAGTGGGAACTACCACTCAGTAGTCCATTTCTTCTTTCAACCTTCATAAAAGTTTTGGTGCTATTATAGGAATATTTTCTTGGAGCATTTGGAATAGAGGTGCAGGTTCATTCAGGTTCATACGAGTACAAATAACTGATCCGAATGTCCATACCCGAAATTGTAAAATTGTTGCTGCAATGGAACACAATTATAATGTACCGTACTTATACAAGCTCTTGCCAACGACTTCTGTTGCGTTCGTTCTTAAATACGGAAGCCGACTCCATGCAACGGACGGCCACATAACATTATATCTGTATCTTTCGAAACAGTATTTTTTGTCTACGTAAAAGATATCCCATGTGACTTTTTCTATAATTCTGCCAATGTACTTATATAAGGTGTCAGAAATGAGCCGGGATACCGGAATCCCGGCTTCGAATTCCCTGGTTACAAGTGGTGTCATGCCAATAGTTATTTTTTAAGAGAAAACTTTTAGTGACGTTTGGTAAGGGAAAACTTACGGGTTGGTGACGCCAAGGGAACATGCTCACGTGTTACGTAATTAATAGTGTAGTATCTATACAAGTTTAATTTTGATTGTCAGACAAGAACATGCAGTACAACTACGCTATCTATTTATTGATATGAAAACCAATTTATCGGTTTTTGTATTTTATATGAGTATGAGATGGTCTTAGTAGTACTATTACCTCTAACTTGCTATGAAGTTTACACATTCTTATGTGTTGCTCGTCGTCGTCAAGAATAGGACATTGTGGATTGGTATTTCTACAAAAATATTCAAAAAATAAACGAACAAATTTCCCAATTTTATTATACTTATGAGTATAATTTTACTGTTACCATATTTACACAATTTTAATATACATATGTGTTCTTATTAATTGTGAAAATATGAAAGAACCTATATTGGCCATAATTCATAATCTAAAAAATATAGTATATCCTGAATTTATGTATGTATGAATTTATGGCGTATGTATGAACATTATATGCGTTAATTTAAAACAAAGTATTAAATAACTCGCGCTTAGTAATTGCAAATAGACGCGTGTGCATAATATATGTTTGTGTCAAAATTTAAAAAAAAAATGCGTGTATGCATGTATGTGTGTGCGTAAATTAAGACACTGACGCGTGTGCGATTATTGTATTTCGGATAATCGTTTATTTGCTGACCGTCCAGGTCTGTCTAGCATGCATGGCCGCGCGCCGTGCGTGTTCCGGCATCGCCCGCGATTTATTGTATCGAGAAAAAGTTAATCGAAAACGATTTAATATTTATAAGCCGCGAATCGATTCACGAGGACTACAGTAGTTACGCGTTCACAGTACTGCACGGTCCTTATGTGTCTGCTATATTGTTTTTGTGATTCACAGTTGACACATCGCTCGTTCGGTGCAACAACGTTACAAGTTCCAAAACCGAAAAATTGACTTAAGTATGCAAAATTGTCTATAG
>DWGW01001125.1:0-12038 GCA_018247775.1 Udranomia orcinus
TTGGTCCTGCGCCTGATCTCTCACCGGTCGTGTCGGTTTGCCGTCCCATCGGAACGTGAGAGTGAGGGAATAGAGAGTGCACCTGTGTTTGCGCACACGCTTGTGCACTATAATATCTCCCGCGCAGAACTCGGTCAGGAGGACTATACATATACCATACCCGTATCGAAATATATATTATATATATTTTTAATTTCTGTCCGTCTGTCTGTCTGTTCCAGCTAATCTCTAGAACCGGACCGATTTAGACGGAACTTTCACTGGTAACAAAACATTTTTTTTAATTATTTTTTTGGTTCTTTTATTTAATAAAAACCCCCAAGAATTGTTTTCTCTTAGACATTCCATGTAAAGACAGCACTTCTATTTAATCTGGTAATGGTAGGGTCCAAACACCTAAAAGTGGAAAGAAAGAATTCATATCTGTACACTTTCAGCAAATATATATTATTCACTAACTCCAGGTCGTCCATAACAGTCAAAGTTATTGCACTTTGCGGTTCGTTACTCTCAGAGAGTCATAATACGACTGAATTGGATAGAAGGCTCTTCAGACAGCGCAATCAAGGGCGGACGAAAAAATATTAAGTATATTTTCTAAAAACGCGATAAAAATATTGAAGTAGTCGATATGAGAGACGGCTAAAATGATTCTTTAAAAAAAATAATTCTTGAAGAAGAAAAAGAAAATGCCAATGTTAAGCCCACTCAGGAATATCTATCACTGATATCGGAAATACTATTGGAAACGCTATTTTGCGAACAATTTTCCCTATTACTGATTACTGGCTCACTGTTACGATTTTTCTGAGAATGCTTGAATCAAACTTACCTACTCTTTTAGTAATACTCAAACCATTAGAATATTGATTATCGTGTATTTTATGAGGTAAAATGTTAAGGTAAATTTGCGCTGTAAATCTATACATATAATAAAGTAATAGCTATTAGAAAGTTAAAAGTTAGTAAGTGTTTGATTCATAAAAATCGGTTCATAAATAGAAATAAAGTTTTGTCAACATCAGTGGAGAGAAGGAGACGAGGAAATTATTGGCGCAGTACGAAGTGTGGCGGGTCAGCTTGTTGTGAATAAGAGAGTTTAATTTAAAATAAGATACAGGTCTCATAACATAGTTGTTTTGTTGGAAATCTTATATATTATTTGTTGCAGCTCGGTCGGCTATGTTCCTGGTAGAAAGAAACTACAAAAACATCAGTTTTGTTTGTGTAATGCACGTAACAAACGAGTATCTAGTCCACCTTTGTATAAAATATTCTAACAACGAAGAAAGCGCCCATTTTCAAGACAACACAATAAAAACGAAACGTTTTTATTACTACGAGTACATGACACACTTTAACCCCAATTTCCAGATGTGATTTCTGTGAAATACTAAAAGGTTTTAAAGGGATTAGAAGGTTCTTTTGCGGTTCGACTCCAGCAGATTTATAACAGCAGTGGTCTTGCTGAATCGATACTGATAATAATACAGAATAGGTATTGTGTAGTGTAGGAGACATACTTAAGAGATGGGTTTTGACTTAGTCCTCAGAGGTATTAACACATTTATCGACTTAAGAAAGTGCTTCGATCCTATTTTGAGTTTATTACAGATGTCCAAGGCCGGCAGTGAGTAGCTGGCGCACAATACAATCATCTCCGTAGAACACACTTGAATTCACTAAGTGGTTACGATTTCCCGTTGAAGGGCCCGCACAAGCACAAGATATCACGAGTATTCTTTTCATTTCCATGAAAATTATACTAAAATATTAACGGAATACGCAAAAACATTCGCTTAATGGAAATGTAGAACCTTTGATCCCAGTAAGGACTTGACCCCGACCTGACCTATTTCCCATTCAAGACCGCACGATGGTTAAGAATTTTTATTCTAGCGCCGCCGGCACAGAGATGATACAATGTTAATCAAACAAAAGCAACATGGTTCCGATTCTTGAAACGGCAGTGGATATAACGTACACCTGAGGGCTTGTGATTTCGGCTTAACAGTTTCCTGTAACGGGCTTCAAAGGGAACTTCGAGTTATGATTCGTCGGAACATTTCGTTGTGTTAATTGTATTCGTGATAATTGCTACAGTAAAGAAAAAAAACGTCAATAAAGTTGACATGTAATTAACCGAAGTATGGCCATAAATATTCTGACAAATGGTACCGTAAAAAATAATTGCCGATAAAGATGCCACCGTCTGAATGTCTTGCATAATTAACCTAAGTATGCCATTCTGCTCAAATGAACTGCTGCACAGACAGACAGAACGACATTTTTAAGTCTATTTTATCAATTTGAATAAATTAATCTAAAAAAATACCATGTCATAATTATATTAGTGAGTATATTAATGATAATTGTTGACGTAAACAACCATATTAAGTTGTTAGCGTCATTCATACAATTAGCCAAAGTACTTCTGTCAATATTCTCCTTATGCCAAAATCTCCTGATTAGATGGTTACAACGCATAGACAGATTACATTACGGCTAGATGACATATTTAATTATACATTATCGTGTTGAAAAAAAAACTATTTTTTACTTTAGATAAAAAAAAACAATTCTTTATGATTTCGAGTAAGAAACGAAACGAAATATAGCATGGTGTACTATTTATAGCAAAAAGGATACGACGATAGCTTTGATTTAGCGCTCACTATTACAACAGTAGCGTCTACGAACAGTGAAAGTTTTAGTAATATATGGAGAAAGTTTGGAGACAGGAAATTAAACGGGATTTTAGTGGAATGGATGCTTCTTTCTAAGTCATTTACTAAGTTTTTTGTCAGACTTTATAAGAAAGAGAATAATGCTTGGTCGTAGGTACTATAGATGAAACTGTTTGTGGGGGATTCTGAATATTATTTCGGTAGGTATTCCCACGTTATTCTCTACAAACAGCATCTTCGTCGTACGTTTAAAATTTATGACGTTTGTATAAAAATATTTTAGCTGACTAGCTATATTATGTATATATATAGCTTAGCTATATTAGGAGGTAGAGTATTTTCCAACTTTCTCGACACTTCTCGTGATATTTTGGCCAATTTTTACAATATCGTTATAAATTATCGCCTATGTGCTATTCTAATATAAAGTAATTACATTTTATTAATGTAAAGTTTCATCTGAGTCCGTTTAATAGTTCTCACCTAATAGAGTCCCCATTCAACATCGTGGCCAACTTTTTTTTATAATATTAATAGGACTGGTTAAGAATTCTGATATCCCAATCACATCCAAGTTCGAATTTAAGGACTATTTTATCCATAAGCATATCAATAAATTTACTGCGTTATCTCTGACAATAAAACGCAAGAAACTTGTTTTCGTCGGTATTAATATACTTAGAGATGTTGTGTGAAGGCTATCGATTCACACTTGACCAGCCTAACATGCTATTTTCCTTATAACCCAATCCTTTTTATTCTGAGCAGGCAGAAATTTCCAAAATTTGGTTAATGTTGGCGACTGTCAGTCTCAGACCTTAGACATACAAATTGTCTAATCAAACAATTCAAAACGAAAAAGAGTACAAGAGCTAATCTAATTAGTAAAATAATATTACAAATATTCGATTAACAAAGTTACAGATTAAGATTTTATATGATTTTAGATGTTTTAGGCCCTTGAAAAGTATGTATATAGTTTGATTCTGATCACATGTGTAGATAGCGCTACAAAGAAGTTATTTATAATCATATGCATGGATTTTTGTTTTTTTTTTCTCTTTTATTTACTGATATAATGTATTTGCCCTGACGACTTTGTTTATGTATGTATGTGACTGCATTATGTTGGTGAATAAATGTATTTTCTTTCTGTCTTCTTTCATTTAATCTCCGATTCAACTTTTTACCTCATATTATCATCGATAGTCAAGTCCGGTACTGAACGTGCTTTATGCTCCGGACCATAGGAATAGTGGCTTAGTTCCGTCGTAAAATAGAGAGTACGAGACATAAAATGGCATCAGCGCTGCACTCAGTCCTTTTTATAACCCCAACATTGATGCAGCGCACTTAGCAACAATTTAGCGGAGCCTACATTACTACGACCGGTTCTTAGAAAAATGACAGACGAGATAAGGGTTTGGGCGTCCAATTAAACGATTTATAATCAGTACGCTGGTCACGCAAGTCGAGTTATCTTAAAGAGGAAGATACGCCTTCGACAACTTTATGGGGAGCTCGCAATTTCAGGTTTCCTCATCTAGTTTTCCTTCATCAACGCAAGTGACAATGAATTCTATTTAAATAAATCGCGTAATAGCAATTTCAAAAAAAATTTGCCCCGGTAACCCTTCGACATAGAAGGGCGCAATTAATACGTTATGAAAGCATTAATTAGCAACATATAAGACACGGAAACAAAAAACATAGTTAACGAGCTCCGGCTCACGTTCGTGTTTTCAGCGTCGAACAGACAAAGTTGCGGTTACAACACACCTCATTATTTGCAAAGTTTACAAAATGGGGTGGCAACAGCGATCTTGCAATGATTTTAATGAGATATTTGGCGCTATTTACATGTACACAATCTAAAACGTTATTCTTCTTTTTTGTTATAATTTTGGGGTAGCAGAAGAGCATACACTCCACCTGATGGTAAATGGTCACTGCCGGACGTCTGTAATCATTTCAAGACAAAATCGAAATTTCTTCTCGGGTCGACCACAAATACGTTGTTACCTCAGGACGAAGTTAAGAAGAAGGAAGAAGAAGGCCTTGGTTAAGTAACTCCCTCGCCACGCCCTTCAAACCAGGACACATCAGCAAGAACACTTCTGTTATAAAGCAGATGTAGGTGTAGCGGTTCTACCTCAGGAGTCCAACCGTTAAAGGTTCTTCGCTTCGCCTTTCTTCCATACTTCCACACATTCATTAGTCCCCGTTGTGGTTGATTAATGGGAGTCGTAAACCTTGTCTGAGTCCATATAGGCTTGACGACCAACCGACAAATTGATTGGCAACCGCTACTTCCGCCAACACGTATACTCACAAAGGGAAGCGGGAAAATCTCATCCAAATAAGACATAAATAAGTATCAGGCAGAAAATCCCTATGTAAATTTCCGGGCAACATTAGAATACAACAAACTTCCATGAAGATCTGTGAAGTTCCATAAACGTACATGCTTTAAGTTTCCCCTCTGTTTATGACGCGTTAATTAGCGTCAGACTTACATACATTTCCCTTGCTAATTAGTCACAATAACCAGGGGGGTCGAATCATGGTGGTGTCATTAAGAAGTTTTCGGTATCAAGAGGATCTGAAGACAAAGTTGCAAAGTCGACCGAAATGCTCCACAGTTGCAAGTTCTACATATTAACTAACTTAGGTGTTCACGCCGTATTTGTACTCGAAAGGTAAATTTCGACTACCCCTGTAATTGATCTTGGATCTGGTTTAGTTCACAACAACAACATATACTTCCTTCGCATCCGTAGACCATTTAAGTATGCAGTTTAAGTTACTAAGTGCAATTTTGTACAATAGAGTAAACCTACATAATTTCTATTCATCCATCCATCTGGAATTTACACCAAAATATGCTACGTTGGAGTCTACAAATAGTAACAGAACCTTCAGATTAAACCTGGAGTAACACTTTACAATCAAGTGATTGATCAACGTCAAATGATTAATTACCACAACTTTGCCAAAAATTATCGTCAATATAGTTTGCACTTTTTTTAATTAAAAACTAGAACACGCTTTTTAAAGTAGGAGCTATACCAAAAAATCCAAATTTATAGCAACAATATTACCACAATAATAGGTACAAAAACCCTTGGTTATCTGTGAAAAGTTCAGAGATCAAAAGGAGTAGTACACACGTGTTGTCTTATTAATTGGTAACGAAAACAAACATCAAACTTCTGAATGACTTCTCTCACCGATGTTCCGACAAAGTTGCCGAGAGCTCCATTGTCGTGAACTTTGGCTATGAATGTGGTTTTGGACGACGTTACAGTAATTATCGAGACACGTACAATGTATTGAATACAGTCCGTTGGGGATTTAGAAGCTAGTTTGACTTACATTCCAAGAATTTGTGTCTATTTGTCGTTTAGGGCTCGTGTTCAAATATATTGGTTATTTCAACATCATCACGTTATACGATACTCGTGTCAACAGCCTCAAGTATCTGTTACATTATTATAATTATTAACATTAGACTTACGATTGAGAGGTCGTGGGTTCGATCCCCACTCTCCCATTGCACTATTGACGTGAACCCACTCCTAACACGAGCCTATTCGCTTAGCTGGAGGGGTTAACAAAATTACTAGTATGTATTGACATGCTAGTAATTTTATAATAAAAAAAAATTAAAAAAATATTTGTAAGTTTTCCAAAAATTTATTCAAATGATCGAAATTAATGACAAAAATACCACCGTTTTGATCTCTATTGGTACAGATGTTTTGATAGTGGGAGTGCCTTCGGAGTCAAAAAGTAAAAAAGTTTACGGTTTGGCTCTGAAGGCTCCGCCAGACCTATTTCTGCTTACAGAAGCAGTGTTTTAGCTGCTGTGAGAACACAGCAGCAATGTATCTCCCTGGCTCCCCTTCAAACCATCTGGTTTACTAGAACATTAAGTGCGTGTTGTTATTGTCGGATCCTTAGCCTAAAGTGTCGCCCAAATTATAGGCAATAATTTTGTGTCACTAAATAACAATTAGTGTTATATGGTATAGATTCTGGTGCACTATAATATCTCCCCTGATCTCCATTGAGATTGGCCAGGAGGACATCATACATCCCATTATGGGAGTGAACTCATTTCCCCAGACCCAATGTAATACCTCTAAACGACATACCATAGTAATATACGCATGAGCATTTTCTTAACATTTTACGAGTACGACGCGATGTACGTAAAACCTTTTCTCCAAATTTTATTTGGGTTTGTAGCAAGAAAACTCTATATTTGATGACTTTATTCTCTCTAGGCCTTTAAATTTCCGATGAGATGGTGCTTTTATGTGACGAAGGATGTGTCACGTCTCTCATCGGGCTTTTATCAAACACTACGTGATCCCATTATGGTATATGATACATACGAGTACATAGCAGACTTAAATAAACAAGGCATGTTCAGGAAAATAAAGTACTAGCATCATGAGGTAATTGAACTTCAAGGAGAATTTTCTTTTAAAGAAAAGGGATTTTAGTCTCTTTATTTTTATCCGTGCTTACAGCGATGACGCACTCCTCAAAAAGATTGCAGTTATAGAAAACAGAGACATGTAATTTAAGATATCTCTATATACCATACAATTTTATTCTCTACGGATTGGCTTTTATTATAGTACAAATTGTCCTTATAACTCCATCTTTAATGTTCAAGAATCCCCTTAGGAAATCTCCCTGTCAAAGTTCCATCTAAATAGGTTAAGCAATTAACTTAAACGTCGTATTTATCGAGATTGGTCATTATTTTGTATAAGAACTCTTGTTCATTTAAAAAAACCCCTATAAGTTCCATCTATTCACATGGGTCAAAATATTGACTTTTAACTTAACTTTTATTAATTTCTAAATAATTTATTATAGAAAATTCCTTTTGATATACCCTACTCATCTCATATTCCCTATACATAACCGCGAATATACGCAATTATTTGGATAAAATATGGATACGAATATATTATTAACATCTCTATTAATATTGTTATATTGTACTCGTAAACAATGAAGATCACCATTTTGTTATGTTACCGTTATTCGTGTGGATGTTGCCTATTAATACTGCGAATAGAATAAAACATGACGAGAACAGTGAATATATTATAACGTGAGAGTAAAAAGATTCAATTCTATAGCGTCAGATACCACAAATCCAGTACTATGTATTTAAACACGCAACAAAACTAAAATCAATTCTTGGCAAGTTATAAATGGAATATCATGTTTTTAAACTAACAAACTAACTCAAACAACTATCTATACAATACAAAATAGTTAGCGCGGCTTTTTATCGTTATTATTACCATACGCGGCGTTTTAGGCATAAAATAATCATATAAAATAGACTTTGAGCAGAGCACACTGTCTTGAATCTGTACAAGTCGAAGGAATCTCTAGTAACATAAAAGAAACGACGATGATAAATACTTGCCTATCGCCGAAACTACCAAGTTTCAGAAGTGCCAGTAAGCTCATACTCGGAAGACGCTCGGAAGCCCGAAGCAAGCGATTCTTGGCGTCAGGAAAACAGTTTGATGTATAGAGCAGTTATTTACTGATAGATGAAGTCCGACGCCCATTTATATTCATCGAACCTAAAAGATACCGGTTTCTAGCGTTATTGACCAGAGATAGGAAAGTATAAAATTATACAGATTATTATAAAAGCAAAAAACACGACAGGTAAAAATAATTAACCTAAATTAACCGATAAATAGTAAGTATAATTTCTTGAATATTAAAAATGTCAAATAGATATATGTTTTTGTAGGGGTTCATTTTTAAAGTAATGAAATGATCCGAAATGGAATGTGTCCCTGAATCAAATATATTTGTACACACTCACATAGTATGTCGCTAATTACACTCTAATTAACATAGTTTAGAACTTTGGCAACATAGAGAAATCGTAATAATAAATAGCATTTAAATACAGTTGCTAAAACCGGTGTCAAATGAGAATTTTTAAGAGTGCCACTTCATCATGGCTATTGGTATTTGTGAATTCGGCATATTTAGGTAACAATCACCGAGTACGGACAATATATTTGCTATTTCATAAAGTGGCTTGATGAAATAGTCATTTGACAGATGTGTCAAATACAAAAATAACCCAATAGCGAATACAAATAGCTATGTAAAGAGCAACCCTAACACTAATACTAATTAATTTTAATTTTTCTCTGACCAAAAAAAATTAGAAATTTAGAAGTTTTGTTATTTGAAAGGTGTAATTAGGAAGTTATACTTAAAGAGACGAAATTTTTAATTTATTTTCACGAAAAGACACCCATATCAATTGTGACTGGTTCTATAACTCTCGTCCAATTTAAAATTGACCATTCATGATATAAAACTATTGGATTCCCGAACAAGGTACTGTTCTAACCAACTATTTTGTTTGTAACATTTTTTAAAACAGTCCACACAATACACAATAAATAATTTCCATTTCATCTACTACTGTGACTACTTAACGCTAATAAATTACAAATACAATGAAAAAGAACTACGCAAAATTTTAGCGACCTTGTGAAAAGGCAAAATTCGTTACATTTTGCTGTAATAAAAATTTTTCATTCCACATTTTAGCTTCATTCGTGGCCGAGCTTGCTTTTTACTCGTGCATCTTTAATTAATGCGTCTATGGAGTGAGAGCTGCAAAGGGGAACGGCTTCTTCTGGATGTTTTTATTCGATGATATCTACATCTATACGTATAATAAACCTGTAAGCAATTGCTGTCTGTACATTACGTCATTTGTCTGTACGTTTAGAAATATTTTTTTTAAAGAAAAAAGCACCCGAGAAAAAAATATTTTTAATATTTTTGTCTGTGCTTTTATGCGTGCTAATTTCAGAAACGGTTGATCCGATTTGAATGCGATTTTCACTGTATCGTATTCCACTTCACTTAACATTTAGTGTTTGTGTGTATTAACACTATTTTCATAAAAATCGGTTCCTAAATAAAAAGACAGTTGTGCCAATTTATATGGTGGGAAGACGAGGAATTGACTGAAGCGGTACGAAGTGCGGGTCAGCCAGTTAAGAATAAATTATATCATCTGTATTATAAAAAGTAATACAAACGATTGTTCAATCTTGTTAATATTTTTAAAATGAATGTTAGCTACGTTTTATATTATTTATCGGTCATGACGTTTTGAACAAGGAAATTTTATCTTCTATTCCATTTTTTTCCTCCTCACCACAACATTTGTGAATGGGAATAAAAAAATGCATTTGAATTTTTGCTTTAGAAAATAATATTTAATTTAGAAATTTGCCGTATTATTTTTAACCGACTTCAAAAAAGGAGGAGGTTATCAGTTCAACACGCATTGTTTATAATATTACACGATGATGTCGAAAGTCCGTTTTACGGGGATGGGGCTTCCTGAACAGCTCCATGTCAATCATATGCCATCCAACGGATTACGGTGAGGTACTGTTATACTTCCGCAAAATGTTTGTTATGGAAACAGAATTCTCATGTTTAATATTTACATAACATATTTACGTTAATGCTACGAGAAAGAAAGATATATGTACTTAATTTAATTTCGAGTTTTGTGGTGCTTATGATTGAACGTTGTTTTAAATTTACTTTAAGCTAAATGGAAATTTAAACACAAATTGATATTATTCCAATTTTAATACTAATGTTGTCGACGAAATGACTAAAAGTCCTGGAAATTGATATAATACACACATAATATATTTTTGTCGCTGTAGTAATGCTAGTAGCTGTCAATGCCCCAATTTGGATTAGCCGAAGCCATAAAACTACTTATCTACCTAACAATGGACGCTCGTATCGTTACATAAAGTTAAATTACTATTTAATGTGCCAGTTATGGTTCATTTATGAGTAATAATGTTGCGGTAATTGGTACGGTATTTGCAATTTAAATGCTCACACGTATTATTTCTGCTCTTCTCTGTTTTCGTCTAACTTATCGTCGTTCTCCGAACATATCGTTTTCCGAACATATTTATTTCCACTCTCTTTTCTTTTGTTTTCCTTATTTTTTGTCATTTATTATAGTGTATATTTTATTTATAAATCTTTGTTAAAGCTGTGCATCTTTCCTCTTACTAACAACGTCTTCTTTTCTATGCTCCTACCCAAAGGTTGTCTGGAAGGTATTTATAAGGAGGTCGATAAGGCCGCCTTTTGAATAAACTATGTAATTATAATATTTATTATGTTATCTAACAAAGATGTACAATAAAGAGATTTTATTTAATTACTTAGAGAATTAAGTTGTCTGTAGTGTAAATTTGTACAATACAATACAATATAATACAATTTTTTTTACTACTAACATGTGATGTAACATAGTAGTAATTTTGTTAACCCCTCCAGCTAAGCTGT
Organism: Udranomia orcinus; assembly: GCA_018247775.1. Taxonomy (NCBI): domain Eukaryota; kingdom Metazoa; phylum Arthropoda; class Insecta; order Lepidoptera; family Hesperiidae; genus Udranomia; species Udranomia orcinus. The sequence continues at coordinate 11,094 of DWGW01001125.1, forward strand.
ATTAAAGTTTTGTATTAAATTTTTTTTGTATTAAAGGCTTGTTCACGATTTACATTTGGCTATTGCTGCGTAAGAATAAAATATGTGCCGAGTTAATTTCCGGTATTTTAAAAAAATTGCAATAAAGATAAAAAAAATTAACTGATAACTTGGATACATCGTAAGAACAAAAACAGTCGTTTTATTCTGTTGGAAGCAAGCCACTGTGATGACATTCCCTAAAAGCACGTCATGTCAATCCTAATCGCCCTATTCCGGTAGAGAGATATTTCTCGGGCGTAAAACATTTCCCTTTACTTTTAATCTGTCAAAACGTTAAATTCACACGAGAAAAGGCGAATGATAGGACGTTTCCACGTTGCTAATAAATGTTTGTGGCACGTGGCGGAATATTAAACGAAATGAAGATTAATATTATGCCATAGCAATATTTCTCTGAAATCAGGTGTCAGTCTGATAGGAGTAATAAATCTGTTATTGTTTTCATATATACCAAGATACAAGCCAGGTCTGTATGTTGCCCTGTTATTAAATTTCATATTGTCTTCATATATAAAGTACCTATAATCGTAATCTCAATCTTAATTAAACTACTTCACATATTTCATTTGAATTGTGTTGTGAAATATTTAGAATATTGCTGTTCTTGATATAAGTATTATCTTTAAGTAATTCTTTGCAAAATATAGCCGTACCTTTAACTTACTTACCTTACCTTTAATATATTTAATATATACCTACTATACATGTTTAAGATACTTTTTGTCTCCGAGTTTTAGAAATCCGTTTCCGTCCGAAAAAAAAAACGATTTTTGAGTTATGATCGTACCGTCCTAAAAGTATTTGAGAATCGTATTTGAACTCCTAAGGCTTTAGACATGTAATGTCATAACGCACCCATCCATTGACAACATACGTTATACGTAAATATGTACAGAACAGATG
>DWGW01001126.1:0-12035 GCA_018247775.1 Udranomia orcinus
ATACGGAAATAAATATTTTAAAAAAAAATATTTAAAGTGCTCTCATGTAAAATAAGAAATTGGGCAGTTGTGTCATTGTTGCACCGAAGGAGCGATATGTATTTTCATAATTAAACTAAAACAAGTGGTGTATTCGCAAAGAGACCAATATAGTCGGATGCAATAGTGACAGATCGAAAAATATATTTTGTCTCCATTGCGCTTCCTCGTGACATCGGTTAATATTTTTATAGCTTTGTTAACAAGTCGAACGCGTGTTTACGAGTCCTTTACAGACGTTTACGGGCGTCGTAAACGGGCCGGCACCGGACCAGTCATTAGGTCGCTGTATATCATATCAAGATACTCGATATAGAAATGGCAATGTTTTTTACAATCTATATCTGTATCTTCTTTATGTATATCTACTATATCTACATCATCTATATCTTTGTATAAGATATCTGTAAGTGATTAATGTCTGTACATGGAAGATATCTAAGAGAAACCCATTTTGGGTCATTAAAGAATATAACCTAATTTTTTTTAAATTTTTATATTTTTTTACTGTGCGTTTGTGCACGCTAATCTCAGAATGAATTAATTTGAATGTAGTTTTTTCTGATATATTGTGGTAAGCTTTCGCTATAAAACCGCTTAATCAATTCGGATAACTCTATCTGTCTGGTACCTTTTCACGCTGTAACCGCTGAACCAATTTAGGTGAAATCTGGGATCCGGAGAAGGACATAGAGAGAAGCTCAGAAAAACGATAATTGCTGGCGTTAAACATCCATGTTAGATGTTTATGGGCTACAGCGAACATTGACATAGTAACTCATTAAAACCTAAAAATAATACCTACAAATTAATGATAATACGAGACACTTTTAACAAGAAGACCGTAGAACTAAAACAAGTGCGCTGAAACGAAGTAACTTTGATGTGTGCGCCAGCCCGCCACAACCGGTCAACTTGTTCATTAAAACGTATTGTATTCACACATTCATAACCATCTTCCACTAACACGTCTACATCGCTTAATAGGCCAGCAATAAACATAATGAGATGCTTTGGTAAGGGCGGTGGCACACTAGCTACACGAACGTCCGATAATCCAAGTGGATCTCTACTCAAGGATTTCTAATATATTATGCAAATAAGTTCGCTATGCTAGTATGATACTCATTTTTTAATCATTTGTTTTAGTTGGAAATTGCACCCTTTAGCAGTCTTATTGTGCGTGTATTAAATGTCATTTATGAATCTATGATGATCAATTCTAAATCATTTGTTCTAGTTGGAAATTGCACATTTTAGCAGTCTGAGTATTACTGTCAGTATGTATCGACCCTCGTAAGGTAAAATTGACTATTATCGTAATTATCACAATGATTTAAATCGAAATTAAAGTTATAAATATATCTGACCAATAGTATTAGTTACTAAGTAGCGATTTAAGGAGCGTGGCGGAGGAACACCAGGCGTCTGTAGAAAGAACTACTATTATTATCCGTAGAAACAAACTATTGCTATATCTAGTGGATCAACTTATTGTAATCGGAAAACAGCTCGTGTGTAAGCCCCCTAAAGTTAGAGGCGTCCATAATTTTCTGCTGTAAATACCTCTGAATAGCGAAAGGTGCAGTAAAACTTACATCGTTAGAGATTTCTATTCATTAATTGTAAACAGCGTAAATTGGTTATCCAGGAAATAAGACTGGCGTATCTCCTCGGCTCGGAAGATGTGAATGATCAAATACGGGGATTAATGATGCACCCGAAATTTTATACAAACACAGGGCAGGACAGAACAATGTACGTCTTCGCATGATAATTAATGCAAATGTATACCATTACAATAACACATTTACTAACCAGAGTCTTAGTGTACTAAATAAACCTATGAGTATTATAGATCAAATAATCTTAGTACCTACAACGAATTCGAATGTTAAGATACTTGTTACCTTAACCCATTGATCGATAACAGCTTAAATATAGGCTTGTTATCATATTTTTACGTTATATTTAGAAATTCTCGAACGAATTCAATCGTATAGATTTATTTCGCAGTCAAGTAATTTATAGGCATCTTGTATTCTTACCTATATAGAGGTAGTGTGCATTTCCTCTGATGGTAAGTGGTCACGGCCGCCCATGATTATATTATAATAAAGGAACAAGTGTGTCAGCGGTATAGAATTGAAGCGTGAAAGGTATTTAAAATTTGAATTTTGTTTTAAATAAAACCGCTTTGGGGAATCTCTATAAAAAGGTACTTATAGATTGTTATATCCCTACTAAATAAACAACGGGGTAATTCTTAATGTACCGGGAATAAATATTTAAAACAAGGTCGATTCCCCTATTAAAAGGTTATTGTTTTAGAATAACGAAACGAATTTTAATGAGAATACTGATTACAAAGGCGCCCGATTTTACTACCATCTTTATAACACCATTAAATTCTCTTTCTAACTGAATCTTACTTCGTAGTAAAGGAATTAAAGAGAAATCATTATCCGCTTCCCTATTTATGTATATTATATAATAATTATTCGATTTTTTACAAGTTCTAATACTTACCGAATTTGGAGGTTTAATTTCAATCAATTCCAGTCAATTATCTTCACTCGAAGAAATTAAAATGAAAATTACCGTTGGCTTTGAAGGCGTTACGAAGTAAACAGAAAGGTATTGTTAAAAATGCACTTTCTTTCTTTTCGTGTATGACAAAATCAGTTCCTGCTCATCCAAAGCCGTCCGTAGGTTTTAAGATAAACCTAGCTGGTAACAGCTTCAAGAGACACCTAAATAGAACAAATATGAACATATACAGTCTTTACTAATCTATTTAAAAAGATATTAAATGACTTAATGATCCAAGCCTAATAAAATTAGCTGATATGCATCTCTATATTCTGCACTAAACGCATCCACGATGTATTCAGGCCTCATTAAGATCTTTCTAGAGCTCTTGAATATTCATGAGCCATCCTATAAAACTGAGGATATTTCCCTGCAACCTACATTCTGTCGTTTGATGGAACATTCGGAATAGCCTTAAAAGCTTCAGCAGGCAGAAAATCGATTTTTATCGAAGGCAGCATTTTTAAGTAACGAACATTTTAAGTTTTTAACAGGCGTTCATGGACATTTTTTAAACTACAAAATAAAAAAAATTAATGGAGTCACCATGAGATATCTTTCTATAAAAGGGGGTTCCCCCTACCCAAGCAATTTAATGTATTGGGGAAGAAATCGGTGAGGGATTGTAACCAATTGTAAGAGCATCCGAAGCCACTTGGAATCTAAGAATAAGCCACAGATAAAAAGCGTACATAGTATTCTACCAGCGGTAGAACACTGTCTATGGTTTAACCAAATCATTCCAGCCTCGATTGAAAAATAAATTTTCATTAATTGTACGGTATACAAATACACTTAAAGAACATCATATACATTTCCGATAGTCATTGGCTTTTAGCGTCCTCAAATTCTTAAGCTATGGTGAAAAGAGTGGCGGAATAAAACTCCCAGCAGTAAGTAACAGTAACGTTGACGAACAGCATGTTATCAGCGTGTTAAGATTCTCAAGTATCAGCGTGAAACCCGAAATGTAAGCGTTATTTCATAACACCCGCGGTTACGGTGTCGTTTAAGTTACAAGCGATAAGCGAGATTTTAAGACAATAATTCGGAGTGCATTAAGATATTGGATATACATACGAGTACAATAAGGATCGAAAATTATAGAGAAGTGCATTCTCCTCCTTAAAAGCCAATTTATCATGTTTTTAAAGCACAGCTACAATTGTAAAATATTTTCGATAATTATTTCTGTTTCACGTTGTTTTCTGGGTACTTGTCCTGTGTTTGTGTGTACTGCCTGGTGTGTGTGTACAGCGTGTTTAATATTAGCAAAACGCTAACATGTTATATCTTACACCACGGCAACAAACCACGGGGGTCTAAGCTCTTGAAAGCAGCGTTTGCGGCGGCATCAAACTTTCTTTTTATTGAAACACTGTTTTAATTGTAAAATATATTGTTGTAGGTGTAATGTTCTTTACACTTACGCACGAGAGAAAATGGTATTTATAATAACTTTTACCAATTGACGTGAACACACGACACGACGAAGGCACTCCCACGCGGATCGTTTGAAAACGATTAACGCAATAGATTAAAGAGTGGACAATTAAAAATACTTTTAATTTCTTCAAGAGAAATTTGATTAGGCGTCCGATTACGGGAACACTGTTAAATCCAAGACTAGGATATTACTAAAATACTACCATGGTAACGTATGTATATGTTGGAATCAATTTTATGGCCACAATTAACTGTTGTATTATTACATCTAACTATTATAAATATTTTATAATAGTACATACAATTGTTTCCAATCTTTGTACGCCTTGAATAGAGTAGGTTGTTTTAAAACAATTGTTTTGTTTGTATCACTTTGGTTGACAGTGAATAATTTTCATTTCATTTCTTTCCAATGCGCTTGAAACTGACCTTATACTTATACTCAGTCACACGAACGTAGAAGACTAACTGCAAAATCTGACTTTATAACAATAATTACTAATGGAATGACTTTTGAGGACTTTAGATGGCATCAGTAAGCTACAGCAGCAGACAGGGATTCCTTCAATATTTATGTACATATTGTTACTGTTCAAAATGTTTTTTTTTGTATATCGTATTTTTTTGTATCTTATACCAAAATAAACTTTAAATTCACTTTGTGGCGTCTTCAAATTTTTGTTTAATCCATGTTTGCTGTTGACTAAACATTAACTTAGAGTTTTCTTATTCCTGTTGCTATATATTTCATACATACCACCTACAAAATCCTCATTAATATGCGACGAACACATCACACTACTATGTAGGCGAAATATCTCATTCGCACGGCTTGCCCACGATCTAAATCTATTTACCACATAATCATATTAAATTAGGATCACAGGGTATGCTGAATATTGATGAAGCAGGGATGTATAAATTCTAGGCATTTCAGCCGAGAGCCACAGACCTACGCTAGCTATTAAACCCAAAGCATCGAAGAGCTTCAACCAGTATGAAGATTAAAGTGTTAATTGTCCTCACACTCGTAGCTATGTCGGCATCAGGCGAACAAATTAAAGTTCAAATATGTGGTAGAGACTTGGCTGAGTTACTCCATAGTTTGTGTGAAGAGTCCAGCTCGAACTTCAAGCGATTCCAGCGGAACGCCATCGAAGACACCTGGCTCTTCTATTCCATTCCATCAAACCATGCGAAGACTTTGGACAGTGCGAGGCGGAAGAGGATGGTAGTTACCGAGTGCTGCCTGAAATCTTGCTACATTGAAGACCTGCTGTCTTACTGTTGAAGTTGCTTGGAGATTAGTGCGTGTTGATGTTGGTAAATAAAATTTGCTTCCTAATATAAATTTAAGTCATTTTATTTAGTGTGATTTAATGTGGCTATAGTGTGGTTGTATTTATGTTTGTAATTACGTTTAAGAGCGATCCGTTCTTTAGAACTTTAGATTCTGTAGTTGTTTCATTAGTTTGAGTGAGGTATATACATGCGTACCGTTTCTTTATTCATCTACGGAACCCTAAACGAATCTCGATAGTTTGTAAACATAAAAAAATAAGATCGTAAAGCTCAACAAGGCTTCCTTAAACAAACATAATCGTGGGACGGCGAAGGCAGCGCAAGGCTGTATGCGTTGTGAACATTTATTTGAAATTTTCTGTAATTACTTCACCCAAGATGGAAGAATCACGACATGCTTATCACGCAACTATAAAGGACTTATGTGCGGTTTACTGCCAGTGGATTTTAGACCTTATGTCTAATAGGCGTAGGTCGTTATTACGTGTTGGGACAGCTTGAAGATATGATGAGATTAACAGACGTATAATTAGAGAAGTAACGTCAAGCGAAGCATGGTGCAATAGTTTTGTCGGCTCCAACTAATTACCGATATACAACACTCGGGGTTATTATTTATCAATAAATCACCGGCGTTCTCGATATTTCTTTTAAATGCTATTCATGAATGCTTCTGGCGAACTTAAGCTTGTCCGAAATGCTCATTCGTTTAACTAATCCTTTCTGGGTATAACAGTAACAAAATAACGGTATAAACATACATACCTGCCTACAACAACTTTTTTTTTTATTTCATAATCGTCATAATATAAAGATGATGTTGAGCTGTGCAGCAGTCACTAAAACGGACTACTGTTGAAATGGTTCGATACCCAGTGAGGCAGAACTTAACTTAAGCCAGAACTTAAAATTTTGTTTTTGTTCGGGTATCGTGTTTTCTTTGTTTGTTGTCTACGCTTTATTAGTCTTTAACGATTTCATTCGCTCGGAAACCACATTTCCTTCGCAATATTACAAAAAAAGTCAATGTGACTTTTCTTAAAACTAATCGAAAAAAATAATCAAAATAATCGAATAATCTACTCTTATTTAAGTCCACTTCAAATTAATGGTCGTGTCATTCTTTTTTTATTATTAATAGACAAGCATATAACTGCAACCTGGGTAAGATTAGGAAGCCAAGATGCGACCTAAAGTAAAACATATTTATAAAAACCCAAATCCCAAAAATATCTAACTAAATTGTTGCTTAAAAACAAATAACTGAGTACAAGTCTAGAGTAAGGTTACATTTGTCGCTTTCCCGGGGTCAACTTTTACCTATGTGTTCAAACTTAGCGAGGTTACATTTTTCACCTTCCCGGGGTTAAATGTTACGTGCTTCTCACAGAGTTAGAGTTTATTGACTCGTTTGCTTTGGTTTGAACATTATTTAGTACTTAACGTTATTTTTATTGCATACTTACCTGTTACCCAATCTTGTTACACAATTAAACTGAGATTATAGATATAATATTGAGATAATAATATAGATATAATATAGATTGAATATTGAGCACTTAACCGTTATTCCGACTTACAAAGAAACAAACACTTTTTACAGATTATGTTTTATGTTTTAACAACACTATAGCTTTAACAAATATAACTGTAACAAATTGGCAACAGACTAGAAGAAGCCTGGTGAGTTTCTTGCCAGATTTTCTCAGATAAAGTAAGGTTAAAATCCAGTGTGGCTTGTTAAAAATAACATATTGACAATTTGAAAGAATTCTGTTAGGCCTATACAACATAAATGTCTATTATCAATAATGACAGAACGCCCACACAGATTTCCACTCCCTATTCTATGCCCTTACAAGCCACTATTCACACTATAAAACCACCAAATTGGCTAAATTTTATTCGCTTTCAATACTTTATATACTTTGACGATAAATCAGACCTATAATTTAAAAGTATACGTTCTTTCGACATGAAAATGCGTCACACCTAGAAAGGAATATACATTCATAAACAGAAATGGTTTTAACATTTCTCTTCATCTGGAAGTTAGCTAAAGGCGAAAGTCTCTTTCAAATACTAACTGACCTCTACGTGTAGTGGATGGATTATTCATTGCTTAGAAACATGACGCAGATTAGAAAAAAAATGTTTACTGATGTTACTTCGACCGCAGTAGCGTACCTGAAACAAGAATAAGTTGTGTTAAAAATATTTCATCGCAAGCATTTCATAAAGATCCCTAATAAGAAATTCGGTTAATATACCACAAGATGTACTTTTTAAAAGTTTGCATTGATAGGTAAAATTAAATAAAGTAACTTCACAGTTTTTTATTGGATTCGACACATGGGTGAGTGATATTAATTAAAATTGTGATATAAGAATATCTCTACTATTAAAATCGTTTAAACAGACTATAATCTTCTTAAGATTTGTACAAAAAGTTGTGATATAGATAAATAGAAATATTGGCGGTAAAACTTTTCGGGCAGTCACAGATTAATAAGAATTAAATAATTAAATAGAAATCGGAAGTATTCCAATAAAAAACAGTGCCTAATTTCTACGGTTTATTCTTTTTTTTCTTTTATTCGTTTATTCTTCGCGTCATTGAATGTTTAGTGGGTGGTTTGTACATTAATAAAAACAAACCAAAGAGGAAGCCGTTTCTCTGTATAAATCCAGTTGGGTTTCGGTTGAAAACATATTCCTTACGCTTCTCGGAATTTGAAACCAATTCCGCAAGAGACACAAGTGTCATTATGCAAGAAAGAAAGGATACTTTCATATGCTCAAGTGACCCGAGTGCCATCGCAAACTTCCGTGTGTAACTGGATTAATAATACCGATATAAAGTAACGTGCAATTTGTAAGACCATGTACTAAGAAATACGCGTGTTCATTTCGACCCGGTAGAAGAGAAACCTCAAAAAAAAAACTTTAGGAGAATGAAATTAATAAACTCTACATTGTCATCGATACGAATAAATAAAATTTGAGTTTCTGTTTATAAAAATAACCGCTTGTTACTAAATGCATATGTATTTATACACGGTATATGTACCATAATAATAATAAGCGGCAGTAGCCCAATGGGTAGTGTGACGGACTGACGATCGAAAGGTCGTGGGTTCGATTCTCACTCCCTCATTGCACTATTGACGTGAACCCACTCCTAACACAAGCCTTCGAGCTTATCTGGAGGGGTTAACAAAATTACTAGTATGTTTTGACATGCTAGTAATTAAAAAAAAAAAATAATAATGTTCTTTACAATCCTTGTCTGTTCGTTTGTTTCGGCTGTTCTGGAACGGTTGAACCAATTTTCACTAGCAGATAGTTGATATCTTCTCTTTTATATCATATCTATTTATATGTTTGTAATAATACCTACATTTCACTAAATGGACATACGTAACCTAGTACGTAAACTATAGTACTATAGTATATAGAAAATTAGATGATAGACATAAAAGATATTGAAGTCTAATAGTGTACTCGTATTGCGATGGTTATAGTTACCCTGCATGCTTCTGTGCCGCTTTTTCAACATAAAATTTATGCACTTATATTTCGTTGTCGTCTTAACTCCGTAAGATCCTTATCGCATTCCTCCTTGCACTGCATTTCTGAATTCAAAGCTCAAAGCTCGCTTAAAAGCTCCGTCACGTCGCATCGAGGCGACCGCGAAAGTGCCGATAACGTCAAGTCGACATGTCACGTCGAAGTATAGAATATATAGTATAGAAGTATAGAGTATATAATATAGAATGCTCGAACGATAGAATATCAGTAAGTGAAGTAGAATAGAATATTATAATTATAATAATATAGGTGTTTTACTAATTACCTAATTGTTGTATCTTTGGCTCTAAAAGTGCTATAATAATAGCTAATAATATAATAAAACAATTGATTTGATGAAAAAAAGCCTTTTTTTATTCAGTCATTTAATGCTTATAGCAATGTATTTTTATTTCCAATTATCGTTATATAACATTTACTTAATTATTTACGTTGAATGAAATCATATTTTAATTAATTTTATTTTGAAGTAATCGTTTATTTTTTTAAATTACAAACACCGTATATTTACACCCAGACATTTTTATAATCCTTAAATTTAAGTAGCCACTTCACCACAGCATCACTCGGTATACTCATATACGTACAAAAACCGCAAAACTGCCGATAACATCAGCGCAGTTGTCACGTCGAGATACGGATTACACGTCCACCAAATAACTGTACAATACAGTCTCAACACCACATCTCAGATCACTAACATATCTTAAATCCGGAGAGCCAGGACCGAGGTACGGTATCATTCTCGTACGCGGAAACGTCAGGTGTTTTGGTGAATTTCGAGGACATTTTTTATAACATTAAGGTAGCAAACGTTCCACCTAAGTCTTATGAGATTAATCCAAGACGGGGCCGTAGTTCTTTCTAAGGTCCATACGACGATAGTCCTACGACCATATTAAACTATCTTCCTTCTAATAATGTGTTTTAATTGGAGACTTACTGAGAAAGGAGTTGTATATCTAAGCTATTGCATGTGTTATAGAGTGTAAACTATTTGAACAAAGTCAATTGTTAATAAATTAAATAAAATTTAATTAGACACTTTCGAGAAATTTGGTTTTCTATATTTATACTTAGGGCATAGATATATTATAGATACATACATATGTAAGACATATTTACATAGATCTTTCAATATCTTTCGACACAAGTTGTACCTAACAAGACGTAAATACGAACAAATTAAAACAGCAAATATCTATTAAAAGCAACTGCAATATTAAGACCACATTCATTTATCAAGTTATCACTTGCGCAAACATTTCCCCGCGGGCCTAGATCAAAATTAAGAGCAACCAGCGATATCAATTAAAACGGACTTATTCATAATGCGAATAAGCCCATACATACATAATTTAAAGCGAGCCAAGGCAAATTGAGTGTCAGAGCGAATTTCATTGCATACCCTTTGCCTTAAATTGGGCTCGCCATGCGTCTCGGTACTCCAGGACACGTCCCTGTTTGAAACAGTGTCCCGGCCTCTAAGACAACTGTCCCGCTCATGTCAACTCATGCTCATGTCAACTGGGACATGCTCGCATGCGATCCTAACCCAACTATTGCGACAAAACCGAAAATAAACCCGTACTTTGTCGCTAAATGGTGAATCGGTCGTCAATAAAGAAGAAGTCAGTCCCCTGTTGTATATCGTCATCCTATTGAAGATTTTTGATAGTATATTCATGTCCCTACTTTTGTCCGAGATATCCCGGCCACTTTCAGCAATTATGGCAACCCTGTTAAATGTAGTAAGTCGGCTTAAATGTGAACCTTAACGTCTAGCGAGCAGAGTTAGAAGCGAGCTCGTAATTAGAATTCGTACGCCCTAAAAGCAGAACATGACAGGTGGTAGGATGGTAGCTTACCGTTACCACTTGACAGCAATATCGGCCCGCAGGAAACCGTAACGTAATCGCGAACTCAATCCTTAAATAATTTATTGCAAGCCGCCGCTGAATCGACTCGGACAGTGAGTACATGCCCTAAGGTTATTTGAACTACATGACTGTATTAGGGTATACGCATTATATAATTTTTTCATATATTTTAAGGATTTTCCATACGGTCTATTGGAAGTAAAAGATTCATACTTTGAATAAAAAAATAAATGTTTTTTACTCTCATTAATATCCTGTATACGTTCATTTAGTACTATTTCAGCTAAAATATGTAGATATACAGCTGAAACACTCAGTGTCCAAGGGTCAATCATTTTACTTACTAGAACTTACAGTAAACGTTTCATCTTATAATAATTATGAAAGCTGCAGTTTTAGAAAATATGTACATAAAGATTCATATAAAACGTATTATCTCTCCTTCTAAAACTAATCTCATTTTCCTCGTTCCTGTGTTCATCAAAAACATAATAATTTATACCGTATCTTGAGAAAGACGAGTGACAAATTAGATCTAAAATGACAGTTTTCGTATCTGTGATTCACACAATTAGTTCACAAGCAATACGAGTACAGAAATGTCATTATTCTAAATCACATGTTTAATAGAACGGGTTTATCCAAGAGTACGACTTCACGTCACTTGGATTACAAAACTGCCGCTAAATCTGCAATCAAAATAGACTTTATTGGCTTGTAACATTAAATACGAATGAACCCAACACCGATATTGAGAACGAATTAATTTCCACATAAACTCCACGGATTAATCCCAAGTTGTCATCATAGCACGGACTGTTAACGCCGAGGCTTTGATTGAAACTGTAACCCATTTTGTGTTAATTACTCCATACTGCATAAAGGGAGTGAGTTAGATAGTTTATAGTGGAGGAGGTTAGGCGAAGTTAACCGCGGTTAAGCATTCGATATACCTTACTTTAAGCGAGTTTGCATTCTTCGATAAGTACTTTAATAGAGCGAGCGGGCGATGCTTCAAGCATCTGACTTATTGAAAACTTTTATAACGACGTTTGGCACGGGAAAAACTTGCGAGTTGGTGACCTTCTTGCAACATACTAAACGCAACTTTCCTTCTTTTTACTTATTATTTTATTTTTTTAATATATTAAGGATAATACATTAATTTAAATATAAATTATTTTG
>DWGW01001127.1:0-12034 GCA_018247775.1 Udranomia orcinus
GATGTGATAGACGGAGAGAAAATTATTAACACCTTAAACGCCATGGGGGACAACATATGGGCCACAGTTATTTACTTAAAAATGACGACGGCGATTAACGTGTTAAACTACTTAGAATGAATAGACTAATATAGAACTAACATTTGTAGTTCGACAATTTACAAACATTACACGACAAACATCTTTCTGGCACGGGTATTAAATTTCAAAACATAATAGGTACTAATGTAAATCGCGACAAGTAAGATTTCGTCTGAGCGGCCGGCCACCCGATGCCCGATCGCTCCTCGGGGGCTCGTATCGACTCGGCCACAGTACCTTTTAGTTGCGCATATATTACCCGGATTACGCCCAAGTCCCACCAACCGTTGGACCGGCGGATTTTCCGGATAAACTCCAAAAACATCTGGTAACAGCACCCCGGCGGTTTGTCACTACTGATCGCCATAACGGGTATTGCGAATTTAGTTTTGAATCGTGCTTAGTATTACTACTAAGTAATTCCATCATTACGTTTAATAGGTTCAATTGCACTGATCGTTATAAAGGGATATTCTGTTTTAGTTTTGAATCGTTCTTAATATATTGATCTACTAAGTCATTTACCATTACATTTAATAAGTTGAATACCACTGATTGTTACGCACTCGATGATACGCACTGTATTAGAAGTTTTGTTTTAAATTATTCTTAAAATATTGTTTTACTAAACTATTTCATAATTACGTTTTAATCAGTAGTTTTGTCTTCATTGCCTTGGTTTATGTAAAATACAATGCTACGTACTTTTCGTTAAGTTATAATGACGTCAGTAATGCCAGTCGCTAATGCATCAGTTGCTACAATATTTATTCATATGACATTTTGATATAAAAGAAACTAATAATATATATTTTTTGACGAATTGTCGGATTTTCTATTTCAATCAAGTCGGTAGCGTTAATAGTTTTATGTGTTAATTTTTTGTGTCTTCATTCATCTTTACATTAATTACAGGATTACTTTTCAGAATGGTGACCAATCTGTTACACGGATAGAGATTAGAAGATATAAAAGAACACGGAGTTTTCACATCGAAGACCAACAATTTATTTGTATCTCGTAGCTTAGTGTAAAGTAAACGGCGTACAAAGCTGACAAATTAATGAAAATAAAATATTCAGCGGATGTAACGGGAGGCGAGATGGGATTGACACGGAGTTGTCGGGCGCAATGGCTGGATACAAAAGGGTTAAACATTAATACTTAAGCGGTCGCACCTCACTCTTGACACCACCGATTAGTCTGTCACTGAACCAAATCTCCAAACACTGAATAAAGTATTATGAAAAAGTAGCTACTCCTTATCTCTGTGGCCCTGTGACGGCTATGACGAGGGTCAGGAGTTTTTGCACTTATCCTTTCTTGCTTTGTTAAGAGAATATTTACTACAACTCATTCTGTATGTATAATCGATTAATTAATTATTTATTGCGAATGTATTACACTAGCCAAGTGGAGAATAACCATATAACTAGAATATCAAATGCCATACACCAACAAGTACTAACCGTAAAATATCGGGGTAATACTTTGGGGTACTAACTGGAGTTTGTAATTTTTATTTCGTCGTCGTCGTAGTAAGATGGTGAACTAGATGTTTCGAGCTCACTCTTTAAGTACATCTGGATCCCGAAACCTTTTTTGACCGTTGTCAACCTTTTTTTACCTATCTGCTAATAAAAGGAGACACTGTAAGTATCTTCTCTCCTGTTGCTACAGTGTACAGCAGTCTTGTCATATGACCTACGAGCATTAGAACGCGGGCGTTACTGTTTTTGAAAATGAGCAAATATTCATATCACGATCGTTTTCAACGACATCAAGATAAGGGTTTACGGTTCCTAATCCACCGTCTTTAAGCTTATATTATACTTGACTAGGTACTACGTTTGGTATGGCTGATGTACAGTAGTAACTGATGCTGCTACGAATACCTGACGCAAAGTCACATTTCTGTGTTTTGTTTGGTTTATTCAATAATTTTATGTATCGACTGTTTAAGATTATTTTAAATTCATGATGTAAAACATAAGTACAATTATTGAACTTGTCATAATGCCTGTCTATATTTCTTTGATTTTTTCTTTTATTATCGACAAACTAAGGAAAATATAATACAACATAAATAGATTATATTTATCTAGACGTAAATTTTTTATATTTATTTATACGTGTGACTATATCTTATTGTAGTATAAAATAGCTATTCAATTTTCCATAGATTTACAGGCTCATACAGAATGGGACTCGTGCATATTTGATGCGATGGACTGACGCCGACGAGAACGGTGCTCAGTAGCTTCTTGCAAGACGCTAATGTTCAACCCTTGATTCGTCCGTCACGGAATCCGCTATCGCCTCATTAAACTTTCACTGCGTTTACTTATTCACCTCACGATTCTCATCTCTACTCAACGTTATATATATTGTTTGCAAAACTTTTAAAATCATCTCAATACACCGTTGAATAGGGTCGCAGTCAGCTTTGGGGACGGACAATAGCCGAGATTTATCTTTGTTTTAGTTTACACAGTATAACCTTATACGTTAAAGTACTAACGTAGGAGAAAATAAAATTGATCCATTACAGTGTGCAGTTTAAAATATATTGACTAACATTGTTATAGTTAATACGATTTTCATATGTAGAAACTGTTTATAAAGTAATTCTATTAAGAATAAACAATACAATTATTTCTAAAGGACTGAGATGTAATACGGTGATACGTTAATCCTTGTACATTTATATAAAAAAATAACAATAAAATTATTTCAGTGTGTTCATTTTAAAATAGATCGGTAAACACAAATTCTAACTGTTTTATATATAGAATTAATAAAGTAAGGAAAACGAAGGACTACAACAATTAATTCAAAGATACTTAATTATTGAGTTGTACTAAATGAGTTGAATAACAATTGATTGTACAATCTTTACTTTTAAATGAATCCTCTTACATAAATATAGTTACATAAAAAACTGTTTAAGATATCATCAGGGAGCATGACGAATTAGCGACGTCAACAAACGCCCAAAATGTTTTTGTCGCTTACCTGCCAAGGTCCCGAGGGGCGACACGCGAGCGTCTATTCACGTCCTAATAAATCAATGGGATATACGGGATGCCTTCATTTCGGTGGTGGGTAATACTTTATAACACATCTCAATCTGAGTGAATGTCATCTTTATATGTCGCAGAATTATAGAATAAGAGTATCTTACTTGATTTTCATTTTTAAGATTTGGTTTCAGAAAATGTTATAAGGAAAAGTAACTGATTTGACTAGAAAGTAGTGACGTCGCTTGTTCCTGGTATTTGTATCAAGTATTTATAACTTAAATCCTTAGTGCGACTTTTAAATAAGACGTAAATGAACACGTTAAAAAAACTTATTTAGTCCTAGTTAATTAATTATAAAAAATATACGTATTATTATAGCAATTATTACAACTAGGTCTATTTTTGTGACTCATTTATTGAAATTTAACTAATAACCGACTATTAAGTGAGTTACCTACTTATTTTTCTTACTCGACTGTAAGAATAAACCACAAAAAATTAGTAGAGTTACCCGAATGATGCAAGCATTTCACGTGTTAACAATTTCACAGTCTGAAATGAGCGTAAAATAAAGGCCACACAAGACAAACAAATCGATCGGTGTGTCGTTTTTGTGGAGATCGTGGCGAGATAGATGGCAGCAGGGTGGTCGCCGATGCAATATGACACGGAAATCACCCAACCTTTGTGAGGAACCTGCAGACGCAGTAGGGTGCTTGTGTTGGGTGTTTTTTACCACGTGCCCTTGAGGTCGTGGGATTGGACTTACGAATTTGTGTAGGGAAAAAAGGAATAGTGTTCGTGAATTCCCCACGTTATTCGTAGCCTAATACGGCTGTGAATAACGAGGGTCTTTAGAATTTCTAGGATTATAGCAAGAATGGACTGTTGAAAAGTCGCATACCTATCTGAAAACAGGTTGATATACAGAAACATTTGGATTAGCTATACTTAAAAACGTACTTATAGATTTAATGTCATCAACTTACTTAGTTGATGACTTATCCCTTTTATTAATAAAATTCGCAATTTCAAACATGCATTAATTACACAAGAAAATTTGAAAGTCTGTAGGTGCCTATATGTATTCTTACACTACGCTTGCAGAAGAAAGATCATAAACTAATTAAACTCAAGAACAAAACCTACGTATTACACGTTACACAAGAACAAACAAGTTAAGCATTAATGACATAAATATGTATAGTAATGCGATGAGTTTTAAATCGAACAGTTTACGATATATGATATTTGTTTGTACCGTTTTCCGACAGAACCATTGAACATTCTTAAGGTACCTACACGACCTTAAAGCAGTTAACGAAGCACAACTGTTTCAAACGGCTAATAGAGTAAAAAGAGTGAGGTGAGAGCAAAATAATAAAACGCTCCTCATCAGCAGTGTCGTGACAACTTCACACATCCAACCACAAACACGAGAGATTCCAACACGATCGTGTACCGCGCAATAAACATCACAAACGCTCTCTGCTCTGATACGAATGTACGATCAAGATTAAGTACTGTATAAACACCACCAAAGTATTTTATAGTTTAGATTTTTGTTACTCTCGCGGCGTTTTAGGTTTGTATAAGACTAACGCATGCTACTTGATAGATACCTATATCTAGTCTAAGATATTTTTCAAACTCGTAAATATTTAGTTGTATAATAATAATATGATTTGTTAAAACTATATCACACGTTATCAGTTATCTAATATAGTGTTTTGTGGATTATATTAGTTGCAATATTGTTTTTTTTTATTTATCCTTAATTATAGAAATTATCGGCTAATTATCCAAATTTCCATCAACGGAAGTTTTCTCGAAGCGTTCAATACTGCAAACGGTTGTCAATCATGGATATTAGATTTTAACGTTGAACCAAAATACCTTTTACGTACCGCCGCAAAACTCAATAAAGACATCGCCCTTACATTGTATGGACAATAATTTGCTTGGAAACAACGTGTCTGTCAAATATATGTGACAAGAATAGAGTAAAGATGTATCTACATCGAAGATCGAAGATGTGGACTATTTCAAGGAAGGAAGGAACTAAAAGTATACAAAGTTAGCAGTTAGAAGGACGTAATGACAATATTGGTTTTCTTATTTATATTTTTTAAGAATAAATTAGAATTTATTCAATTTCCAACCATACTGTTTTAGTAAAGCCTTTTACGTCTCAAACTACGTAGTGAGATATGTTATTACATTTTTACTGATACAATATCTGGTTCATTGTTTTCGGAACGAAATTATTGATCTTTTACATCTTTTTATAACATTGACGTAGTAAATGAGTGCACGGAGTGCATTCTCTGATTTTGAAAATCCCTCCCGCGTATTGACATTTTTAATCAGCTCAAAACAGAAACTTCATTCTTAAGTGGACCACAAATGCGTTGTTATCTCTAAGTACTAAGTTGGAGTGCCTCCATTTCCATCCTCCATTTCTTCAATACCGCATACTTCATATAAAGACACAGCAGCAAGAACGCTGCTCTTATAATCCAGAACTAAATGTGGCAGTGGTGCCTACGAAGACAAAGCACAAAACATTCTATCACCTTCCTGCACACAGCTCGCATGGAAACACAACCTAAGCGCACGGGGCACGATAGGCGGTGTCACGTCCCGCGGCGATGGTATCCCAGAAGCGGCGGCTCTGTGTAGTACGCGTAACATCACATCATAATATCACACGAAATAGGTCAATTAAGACGTGGGAGTGGAGCGATACGTGACCGTAACGCCCGATCTCCGTAGATGATACGACGCGGTGCTACTTTTGACGCCTTTATTTATCTAAAACTACTGCTCGTGTTGCGCCTATCGCGAACCATCTAAGTTCTCTGAAGCGTTAGCTCCAAGAAGTTTCACCTAATTGTAGCGACTGTTGGAGCGTAGTGCTGTTAAAGACCAAATTTTCTTGTGCCTATATATTTTCGGGTTTTCGCTAAACTCACCGTGTCCTAAAGTCAAGTAAACCCATACTTTAACAGACCTAATATTAAATGAAGCATTCAATCCTAATAACTTTACTACTTCATCACATGATTTAAATTAAACAGCAACGCGAAGCTAATATGAAACAGAAGTAATTAAACAGAAATACCCAAGCAACATAATTTACAATTGTAGACATCATGCACCTTTACATGTACCAAAGTCGTACAAATTCAACGCGAACTGTGAGTTGCACCAAATGCATGTAAGCACCTGGGCGTGATCTACTAATGACTTGACCCTCCGGAAATAATGGAACAATAGTTCACATCCCATTCCGAGGGCACGCTCTTGGAACGACATTCCATTAAATACTTCGAATTAGAATATGGGTCATTAGATTTTAATGGACAGAAAAATAAGTGTGTATAGAAGTGAAAAGTATGCATATTTAAGTAGTTTTCCCAATGAATTAAATTTGTATTCTGTTTTAAACTATATTTAAAAAGAAACAAAATTTGAATTATTCAAGAATTGCGCAATGATACCTTGGAAACGAATGGTAAGTAACATGTACGTAATGAATATCAATTTCCATATTTATAAGTGTGGATATTTTATATCACTGTTAATTTCAAATTTTGAAAACGTTCCAAACGGCGAAGACATTAAAGATGTCGTTGCGTTGATCGTGTTTCGACTGTTAACGGTTTTCTCGTAACATATTTCTCTTTGTCATAAGTAAAGTAACGTTGCGTGGGAATTGGGATTTTTCTCGATAATTCACTACAGCAGGGGAGCATGACTAAGTGTGCTGGTGTAACGAACTAAGGGACACGCTCGCGTTGCTTGTTGGTGACAGTTCCGCGCAGCATCAGCGCCTACTACGCCGAGGTCACCGCGTCCGAATGCTAGTGGCACCCAAAAAGCGTAATTCCATGAGAATGTCCCAAAACATTGCTAATATGCATTGGTTATGTTTAATACTAAGAGAACAAAGGGGAGGCCGTGTCAATCCGTAGAAGATTACCATCTGAGTTCACAGCAAATGAAAGTCTTACTGTGCTCTATCCGGTCTCTTTGCTTATTTAATCATACCTCAAGAGTTTCTTTACAATAACAGTCATCCTCGTTAGTGCTTTAGTATCTACATTATGTGATTTTACTTGCCAGTATTTCGATCCGGATTTGTAGATCAGGTTGTCAATTAGAAACTTGCTGATTTATTTTAAGAATTGTTATTTCACTTACCTTAGCTATACACTAGTCCCATTACCCAAGATTCTAGATCGGAGCTTGTTCGATAGGCTTCAAAACTGTAATACAGAACTTCTGTATAGTTATTTAAATATATTGAAAAATATAACTAATGAAGTGAGCCTACGTATACTTTAGCCCAGTGGCGGAATCTATTTTGCAGATAAAAAATATCCTTCAGCAATCGCGAATTTTAAAATAAAGTGCAAGTTCGCGTTTTATTTTCTTAAAAAAGAACTTCTGCACAGTATAAAAACGTTTTATAGCAAAACCTGCTGTAAATACAAGTGTATTCGCATATGCTGCTACAAAACCAAACGCTGCATATTATGATATGCATTGAATAATATACCAATGAATATTTCCTGTACAATAACGAATGTCTTGTAGGGGTACCTGTGTATGTACCGACACGGTGAAAATCGACTTTGAAAAACATACGTGCCTCTCTATTATATCTCGAATCGGCATCGGTATTTAAGCAAAATTCATATAAAAACTAACTACAGGATTATGTAAAGAACTAGAAGCCAATATTTATGCCAATAGATACGCATTCCAAAATTTTGCATCGCACCTCTGCATATTCTAGTTTAAGAGCTTATTAAATGTTCTTGGAGCTTTCCAATTTTCCGCCAGACAATTCTATGGTTTCCTTTTTTAAAATATTGAGTAGCAAACAAGCATGCAACCCTGATGGTAAGTGGTGATTGCTGCCCGTGGACATCTACACTGCCGAATCAATGATACATGATGATGATATATGATGATTTTAGTTTGCTATCAAAATGATAGCCTATGACTCAATTCAATCAGAATGTCTGAAAACGAGAATTTATATTTGGGATATTAGCGTATAAATCGCTATTCTGTACTATCTCTGTATATGAATTAATGTAATTTTAGATGAGATTTCTTTCTAATGTCGCAAATTTGTGAATGAGTTGCAAGTACACACACACACTAATGAATATATTACTAAGTGAGTAATAAGAAGAAATAAAGAAAGATATTAGTACTTAAAAGCATGACATGTAGCTAGGTTAAAAGATGAGAGGTGGACTAGCAGGGTAACAAATTGGAAGGGCCCACACGGCAAGCGCTCAATAGGCAGACCATATACGAGATGGGCAGACGAAATAACAAAAGTAGCTGGCTTAAGTTGGTCGCAGATAGCTCAAGACAGAGACCAGTGGAATTCTTTAGAGGAGGCCTTCACTTTCGCATGAAGAGGTTCTTGCACATCACAAATTCAAGAAACAAAATAATAAAAAAAATCTATATACATACATAATACTGTATTCAAATTATCAATAATTATTACTTTTCTTACTAACTGTAACTTGCAAGAAATAAAGGCTTTATTATTGCCATATTAGCAGTTTTATTAAGAAATGTTAATGTATTTTTATTTAAAAAAAATGACTCGATTTTACGTCTTTCTTTATGCAGTCGATCGGTACAAAAGTCATTGGTACAATTATAACGGTACGAATACTTGCAATCGGTTCCGCTTATTTACACTGGCATATCATCAAACGATTATATTCGATCGCCGACATTCCTCCGAACATATAATTTTTCCCTTCGGGGGTTCGAGCCCTACTCTTGAATAGTATGGAATTACTGCCTTTCTCCTCAATAGCACCTTAGAGTTACTCAAGATAGTAAGAATATAGGTCTCGTGTATGTAATTCTGTGATCCCTGTACCTATGTATTTCCGTATCTTTGAGATATATTAATAATAGTAAGCAGGCTTTTGTCTAAAAATTTATATTTGTCATGATGTGTGATGAAATTCTATTTGTTTCATATAATATCACAACCAAAAATATGTTTTATATCATGTTGTGTTCAGACATGCGACTGTTATTTTTCTATTCTGAGAAGTAGTACGTTGTCAATTAGCCTATTAGACAGAGTTTTATAGTCCATATTATTATCATGAGGCAGGATAAAAATATACTAAAGTTTCCCTAACCAGTATTCAGGATATTCGGTGTTTCTTATCAACAAGAAATGTAAGCAATATGAATAACTAAAAAGCATACTTACACCGCTTTTAAAATTCTAAAGCTTTATAATATTTATATTTTTGTAACTAACCGTACTATACCTACATAGCCTATCATGATCTGAGCCAAAGATCACTGACTGAACAAAATGTATGTATACATACATACATTTTGTATGTATTATGACTTTTATTAAGTGTATTTGTATACCTTATAATGAATAAAAACGTTTAATTCTTGATTCTACAAGTTATACATGTGATTTGTATGTATAATACCCTATTGCTTCATAGTAGGAAATGCTTCGGTCGTAATCAAGTCACGTTCTAAGAGATGATGTGGTGTTTTAAGGGCGCGCACGAACGGACGCCATTTTAATTTGTTACTTGTCGAAACCTCGTGTTTTGGGTCTGACAAGCGTCGAAACTTTTGTTGAGTGGATACGTTTTAGTCTATACGATATGAATCCCTTGAATCATCTGATTTATATAACTGTTATTCTTAAAATATCTGATAATCGAAATATTATTAAACGAATAGGTTAATTAAGATGTTTATTTTGTCTACACGTATGTATGTCCAGTTAGGGGTTTAAATATAGGAGTATATCTATATATTACAGTATTATGGAAAATATTGAATTGATTGTGATAATTATTGAATCACACATGAAAGTTAATTACCCGATCAGTCACCCGACAGCTTCTTAAATCTAATTACAATTTCAAATCTAAATTTACTATTCATAGCAGAGCTTGTTATTAAAATAGTTCCAGAAATTAAGTATTTAAAAACAATATATAATATCAATACATCATATCAAACACTCAAAAGATCTAAAATGAAAGTAGTAGAAATTGTATTTACCGTTTAAAAACAACATAAAACACAATCCAAATAATTTTCGGGCCTTGTACTGACTTCTCTGTAATTACTGAAGGCACCCAATTAAGATCCTCGCGATATTTTTGATAGGAAAGTTAACGATTCTGAAAGTATCTCTCCAATGTAATTAGGGGCGTTATTTTATGTGTTCGTTTCGAAAAGGTAATTCTTTGTTGCTTTTGATAATTTATTTCCAAGCGGTATTGAATATAAGACTGAGGGTTTGTTTTCAAACGAATATATAAACAAGAAGAGGTTCGTTTTTTTTTAATTTAATAATAGCAGCACTTTAATATGGGTTAAAATTTATTTCTGCTTGATATCCGTTGAGATATCTTTTAAAGATTGTACAATAAATTTAAAGAATATCTTTTTCACAACTATTACTTTAGACATCTCAAATATAATTGCTACATATTTACATAACATTGTTCATCATAAGTTTTCTGATATCGCATCTGTTGTAATTCAAAAAAATGTCAAAAAAGTCTGTTTGTATGACCGCACGAGTACACACATCAATGATACTTTTGGTGTATGTTTGTCTCGAGTAATGTATACACAGCGAAAAATATAATAATAATAATAAATCATTTATTTCCAGAAACGTAGGTACATTTATTTTTTTATGCATTATATTAAATTAGCCTAATTTTTTACAAATAAATATGGTGTCTTTGTCTGCCGCGCTATGTGTTACCCTGTGTTGCAGCATACATTGCCCACCCAATATCCCTGGCATGTGTTTGTTTTGCTAATAATTGTGGTGATACCATAACAACAAGATTACTACTCTGCCACTATCACTTCTCTTCATTAACACCGCGTGGTTAAAATAACATTATGATATTCAGTATATCCTTTTATATATCTTCTTCTTAGTTCTACACCGCGTGTTATAGTTGCGTTACGAAATGATGTATCTTCTCTTATATATCTTTTTCGTTTCTCTATGCACCAATCTCTCCGATCGGTGACCACCAGATAGCATGTTTAATAAACATGTGTTATTCGTTATCCGTCCAGCGATCAGCGCACAGGCAAGACACGCCGAAGCTACTACCATTATTCTTAATCTTCATTCGTTATGACTCCCCCACTATCGCGTGACAATACTAATATCAGCTGTTCAAATAACATTAAACTAAAAGACGCATTATTCTTCGTTACTCCGCACGTCTCGAATATCCCTTTGAAAAGACCAATGCTTTTTATATATCGATGCGATTTGTTGAAATCGTATTGAAAAAGGCAAGAAGCGTTTACCATACCACTGTGATAGATAGATGCTAAAGAGTCTATCGGACTGAACAAGGTATAAGATCACTATCCACTGATAATCGATGATCGATGGTTTTACACATGTTACGAAGACGTAACATTCGTCACTAGCGGTCTCTACTAGCTAGCGGCGGTCACAACTGAATGTAACGACACACGTTCGACTACGATTCATATTACTGTTTTGATTGTCAAATTACTATTATACACAACATGACTGTGTGCATTGTGTATAATACTAGCTGTTGCCCGCGGCTTTGCTTGATTTATATATTAAGTAGAATAACAGATTACTCGACAATACTTTCGACACTACTTAATACTTGACACTTATTGTTATAATTATTTACACATTTATTCTATATCACTGTGAAGTTTCATCTTAATTCGACTTTGCGATTGCGAAAAACTCGATTTTGCGTGAAAGAGTAAGAAACATTCATACATCCTCACAAACATTCGCGTTTATAATTTTAGTAGGAAGTGAGTTAGATGTGTAATGCCCCAATTCTATCTAGATCAAGATCCTATAATCC
>DWGW01001128.1:0-12033 GCA_018247775.1 Udranomia orcinus
ATAGCGTGCACTGCTCGTTGTATAAAATAAGATAAAACAAAATTTTGGGCCATGAACATAAAAAAATAAAATAATATTTATACCCCTTAAGATATGATTATCGGGATAAAAACTACTCTACTGTTAAACTAATAATAATAACAATTTTAATAAAAGTTCGAAAATAATCTGAACACGAATTTTATTCACTCATTCGTAATGCAAGTTAAGTGATGTCGTTTTCCCGCCAACTGACGTCACCGTCGGCCCGCCCGGCACGCACTCCCGCGACTCCGAAAAAAGCCGAACATTGCCGAAGATGGAGGATGACGTAGGCTCATAGCAGCTCAGCGTTACACTACGTTTATTTCTGGATTCCAAACTGTTACACACAGCAGCAAGAACACTGCTGCAAGCGTTCACCGTAGAAAGGATTTAAGTGAAAACGAACTTATTATATTGATTAAATAAAGCCAAGTTTAGGCTACGACAGAAATTGTGACATAAATATCAGACATTAATTTCTGTAATTCAATAAATTCGCAATATTGAGACACTCGTGTTCACACACACACGGTTTATACACTGAATGTACGGTGTATAGTGTCGTAGTTTAATTTGACCGGAACAATGCAAATTCTCGGTATTATTTACATATACCTAATATGATATATGTAATTTGTAGTTTAACAAAATAAACGTAATATAGACGTCTCCTATCGCCAATGAAAATGTTATAAATTAAAGTTATAAAAAGTAAAAAATAATTGCATTTATTGTTATTTTTGGAGTCGGTGCCAGCCAAAAATTTTAAAAAAATTTTTCAAATCGGTTCAGAAACGACGAAGTTATGGAGTAACATACATAAAAAAACATACGTGTTGAATTGATAACCTCCTCCTTTTTTTGAAGTCGGTTAAAAATATAACGTACGATCGTAAATGAATAAAGCGTCTATAAACCTAAATACAATTGTGATTTTTATACATTTGATTTAATTCTGAATCATGTAATATTAACCGTGCCTGAATGTTACGTAAAGGTCAGAAAATATTATTATGAAGCAGGTATTATTATCATTTACGCCACGTTAATAAATAATTGTAGTGCGGTTAAAATTTGTAGCTAATTCATTATTTTTGTATTCACGGAAACAATAAAATAAATATTAAATAAGAAGGTAAATTATCATAATTGCTTTTTGCTCTTTTTGTACGAAACTTGGCTTTAATTACAGGTTTTAAATAATGAAATAAATTCATATTGTTAAATAAGTGATGATACGTAGCATATTTATAAAAATATCTGTATAGATTATTAAGATATTAGATATAAAATATTTGTATAAATATAAATAAGATTTTTAATATTTCAGACTCACTTTTGTACATTTTTCTATTAACACGATTTACGATTATGATTTCTGAGAAAAAATAAATTCAAAAAGTAAAATAAATAAGTCACTATTATGTAATTAATTTTTTTTTATTAATATTGAACTTTTATTATGGGTTGCTACTCAATGTAAGATGTTTTTTTAATTGTTATTTTTTATAGAAGAAATACTGCAATCATCTGATCTTTCTGAGGCAAAAATCGGCCATATTCTTTAACTTACAAACGGGCCGCGTATCCAAAGAAAAGATTGAAAATTCTGCACTAAAATATAGAAACGACCACAAATATTTCCTCCTATTGGTTTTTATGTTCACATGATTATTGTCGGTACATGTTAGATATCTAAGAGAAACAAATTTAGGATATTTATTAAACAATAAAACGCAATAAAAAAAATTGATTTTTTGTCTATTTCTCTGTATTACACACGTATACACACTACTCTCAGAAACGACTGATCCGATTTGAATGTGGTTCTAACTAATGTATTGTAATTGTAATAACCTTCACTTAACATAGCGTTACGTAACATAGTCTTTGTTTCATAAAAATCGGTTTATAAACAAAATAATAAGGCGATACGAAATGCGCCGGGTTTGCTTGCATTAGATCAAATAAAAATATGAATCCTCCAACACTTATTAAGATCACCATGTGGTATTAGTAATCATCTAACACTTTCTCAATGAGACTATTCCTATGAGCTCAAACAAGTTTACCAACACCCAACGTCCATACGTACAAACACACTTACTCGTATGTCTGCTGTATGTTTCTGAGGAATTGAGCATTTCGCAGATTAATTGATATTACAGCACCACATTAGTACGTTTTTAAAATACAACCGAAGTAATAGTAGCTTCTTCTCTGTCATTTCGCTCTTGGCAGAGCGGTCGTGGTCAGGTTGAGGCGTCCGCGTCAGTCTTAGAGGAGAGAGAAAGAGAGATAACTACTGAACAGTAACTACTGAATTCTTATTAATCAGATATATAAAAGTGCTGATGATCATCAAACGCCTACCCATGTCTTCATAAATTGTAGCTAACCATTTCGATCATGTCAGCTATCAAACAAAAGATCGCACCGAAATCGGTCCATTTGTTAAATAGCTACGAAACCACATAGACACACACACATACACAGACACGCGTGACACGCCGCATATGTCGCCGGGAGTTAAAAATAGAATAATCGGGACAAAGAAATAGGAGCTCAGAAGGAAAACATACTTAATTTTTTTGAGAAGGATACAAACCGCCCTGTACTCACAAATTTATCTAAAGCACTAGTTAGAAGTTCGTATATCCCATTCCAACTATGATAGTATATTTTGCGAATTTAATCCAAAATGCACTCGAATATATTTCATTGGCAGATTATTTGAAGATACTCTGGATACGCCACCACCTATCTCTCTTATAACAGCACGACACAATTTGAGCTGCTACTTTCCACTTCTTGTTTCAAGAGTGTAAAGGGTAGACACTTCAGGAGGCGGAGGCGTTCTTGGTTTTTTTTATAAGAATCGCTGCCCCTAAGAAAGTGATACTGTCTAGGTTGATCATAGATGCTTGTAATCTTTTGCTTCTGCAATCTAATACAAAATAAGCTAACTCGTCGCACTTCGTACTTCGAGGCCACTTTAAACGGTCATTTCGGTTAAGGTTTGACGGCAGTAAGAATATCCGACAAACTGATTAGCCATTAACCAGTGCTTCCGCCAACACTCATTGGAGGAAAAAGGTGCAAAATGCTCTAGTTATGAGAACGTGCCCAGCAGTGGGAAACAGAAAGGGTTGCGACCACGTCTATTCAGAATAGAAAAATTGAGCCTCATAACTATGATTTCACCTAGTCACTTTTACTCTACGTAGTTGAAGATAATAACTAGTATTTCAGTTTTTACAGTTTACTAAAAACAGAAAAATAATGAGCCACTGTTCCCAGAACCACACAAACCCATCTGCCGTATGACGAGAAACAACATTGTCGCAAAACTCCAACAATGTACACTCGGCTAGAGTTTTTACAAACTTGTGACAATGTTACAGTTCAGAACAACCACTGGCAAGCTTTGTTTTTCGATGCTTTTATCGCAAACTAGTGTATCTTACGTTATATGTGACTTCAACTTATCAAGGAGAATATCAGAAGAGTGTTTGGTAGTCGCGTGCTGAGTATCATTAGGATGAACCCTAAGGTACTTAGCTAGGATAAGTACAAGCAAGGTTAGAAGGATAGGAGATATCGAGAGTTTGCTTCACTGCTAATTGTACTATTGACGAGAACCTACTCCAAACAAATCTTAGGGCTAACCTGGAAGGACTAATAAAATTACTAGTACTCATATGCAAGCTTTAGCTTTAAGTTTTAAAAATATATATCCATGGAGAAATTGACGATTCGAATCTCGTCTAACATTACTAACGCAAATCACTAAGGTATGCTTAATAATTATTATTTATTTATTTATTATTGATTGACCAACAAATAAGTGGTACAAAACAATAGTGGTACAAAAAAGTGGTATAAAACAGGCGGACTTAACAATAAAAAGGATTATCTGCCAGTCAACCTTGAGGAGGTGCAGAAAACAATGAAAGCGGTATAGGAGAAATTTACGGTAGAGAAAGAGAAGAGAGAAGTGAGAAAAAGCGAAAGTAATAAATGAAAAAGCAGAATATACAAACATAATAATAATTACTAATATCGATATAAATCCTTGCAGTTTAAAAAGTCTTGCAATATTCTGTAGCAAGTATCAATGAGCTGTAGAAACTACTTAATGTTAGGCGACTCTTCCTCAACGACGTTTATGATTCTGCTACGAAATAAATAAAGCTTCAAATATGTTATACCTACGCACTTAAACCTAGTCGAATATTCTTCAACATTTTTCAAGAGAAAAATATTTAAAAATAGCAACATGAATTACTAAGCCGCGGTAAGCACCAGTGAACGCTGTCAACGAAAATGTATTTTTAAATCTATCGATGTTGCGTTTAAAAGCATTTTGTGTGAAGCTATACAAAAAGGAACATACTTCCATATAGTTTTTCAGCTTATTTTAAAATTTTATTAATTTTAAAAACTTAAATATTACAATTTTTATATAATATTTTTTAAACTAGTGTTTTTTTTATAATTAGCGAAGTGGTCATCGCCCCCCCTGGACATTTGCAACAACAGGGGAATCGCCAATGCATCGCCGGCTTTGATAGCAACTAAGAACAAAACAAAAAAAAAATGTAGCAAAGGTGCAAATGATGGGTAGTCACTGACACGAAGGAAATTCTATCTTACAACGACAAATGCATTTGACTCCTGAGGACTAAGTTGAAACGCGTCAGTTAAGTGTGTTAGCAGATCCTTCAAACCAGAGCTCGGCAAGGACAATGGTAAGGCAAAAATAAATGGCAGTAGTGCCTCCGGAGTTGAACCACAAAATATTATAAGTACCATCTTTAAACTTCATAACCATAAATAACTACTTCTATAAACAAGGTTGCCTCGGTTATATATCTATTGAAAACTCAAAAACTGAAAAAAAATCACACGAAAACTTGTGATTACAAAATAAAATTTAAAAAATGCAGGTGGGATATTAAGATTTCGTATCAAATCGAGACACAAATCTCAAGTTTGAGATACGATTATCACACTAATAAATACTTTGAATGTAAATCAAACGTTGACGAACTTAGATATGTTGAAAAACAAATAAAAACAGATTCGTCCAAGGCTGTCATCAAACTAAATCCATACCTCGGTGATTTGTGTGAATTTATTTCCTTCACTCGAGCATGGCAACGACTGAAAAGTGCACAAAATCCAAGCCTCTCAATGTTTCGTTTAGCCTGTCCCGAATTCAGAACGATTTTTGGCTAAAAGTACTCGACAACCGTCGACTCGTTTTGTAACATGTTCAACATTTCCAGATAACCCGTTTATGCTATCAATTATTGACGTCTTTACGTTTCTACCAATGTCATCATTATCATCAACGCAACTGGGATTTTCGGCTAATAGTTGTTTCATTTATCCTGTTCCCAATTTAAAAGTTCCCAGTTCTCGGTTTTTGTCTAAAAGTACTTGACATCTGTCGACTAATTTTGTAATATTTTCAACATTTATGCTATTAACCTTTGACGTCTTTACATTTCTACAGATATTATCAATGAAACTGATGGACAATTAGCTTCAGAGGGATTAGTTAAAACTTGCATGTAGTATGTAAGATTACTTGCGGATACAGAAAGTGATAATGTAAGACTTGACGAATACAGGTAGAATGACTTAGTTCTTAAGCAATTGTACGTATAAGGATGTCTATTAATATCCTAAATGCAATAGCTCCAATTTTTTTATGTCAAATGGTGAAGTTTAATTCAGTAAAGCTGAACATAAAATAATTTAGATCATTTTCATGTATCATACTATTAAGATACCACCATACCACTGAAGATGATATAAGTTAGAACTCTTTAAAGCGTATATCAGAAATCGTTTAAGATCATTATCGTCACTTTACTTTGGGTGCAATCACGACCAAGTCTGCACGTACTAATAAAAATGCTTTCTATCTTCTATTTCTTATCAGACAACAAAATGAACGACGATTGGCTTATGTATTGTGAAAGCAATAAACTCTCGGGAATCATGCTTCAAACGGTAAAAACAAAAATCTACTTGAAAGAAGTAAGTCTCTATAATACGAACCATAATTGAGTGATTGAGAAGCTTTTAAAAGCTTATTACATCCTACAGATACATTCGCAATTTTCCAATACACAACTGAAAGTATAATAGGTCTGTCTTAAATGTTATATGTATTTTTTTTTATGTCACACTGACCCGGCGCACTTGGTACCGCCTCATTTCCCCGTCCCCGTCCCATCATTTAAATGGACATATGTTTTTTCATTGAGTCAACAAATTAAAATGTTTACAAACCCAATAAGAAGAGGTTAAACCAAATTACACTTACCATCCCTCATTAGCACGGAAGCCACAAGTCACCCATCCTAATTGCAAATCATCCTACAATAGGTGCACCTTTACAAATCGTATATTAAATGAGGCAAGGTATGTCGGCATCACGAATCACCAGAAGCACCACCATTATTTTGACTTTTCAAGGCTTAACGCCTGAATAAGTAGTGAAAATATAATAGGTGAAAGGTAGATAGAACATACTCCTACGTCCTAAAATTTCTCAGGCTCACAAACGAAAGGTAAGACCGTTTCGCAGGGAAATATTCGCAATTCTAAAAATAAGTGCTTAATCTTCACCTGCGAATAAACGTATAAAACAAACGCTTATCTCCACGCTCGGAGAGCATGAAGCCAAAGACCTTAAAATTAGAGTCACGTTTGTCCCTCATGACAAAGCCGTCTAACAAAGGATTTGTGGAAATTCAACCCCCGAAACGGCGGAAAGGGTGAAAAATGGGCGGTACAATAAAATAAAGAAAACGAGATGCGTTGAAGATGGAACGGGCCCTAAAACGTTTTTTACAATACGTCTCAGATTTATCAAGTCGTGGTTGAGAATTCGAAACGATGTACAAGTACTTTCGAAGCGATTGGAATGAATAATACTGTTTCCTTATACTGTACAAATACGTAGCTTGTTTCGTATCTATTTTTATTGGAACTATTTGAAAATGTAAGAGCTATATTTTTTTATAATAAAATTAAGGAAGCAAAGGAGGATGCCGTCAACGTTAGAAAGTTCTCTCTGCCATCCAAAGACATTATAGATGTAACAACCTAAAATACACAACAGTAAGGAGACTGCTGTTACGAGGCAAAAATAAATGTGTCCGTTGAGCCTTTGGTAACCGTAAAAGATTCTACCACCTTCATAAAATAATAAAACTTATTTCTATGTAATTATGGATGTATGGAGGTTGGAGATGATGAGAATTTGGTTGGAATTGGCTTATCTGGGTGTTTAGTATCTCCGATTATGACATTATGGGGTTAAATAATGATAGGAAAATAAAATAACAGAATAGTGAAGAAACATGGAACTGGTGTTGAGCACTACCACTCATGAACATCAGTCATAAACCCCAAATAAACAAACCCTCTGCTAGATACGATTAAAACTGTCATCTGACCTATTATCATTGGACATAGATTCGAATATTTAATAAATCAAGTGACCCTGAGATTCATAACAAGACGTCTTTAGCATCCCACGAACCAACTTACCTCTACACAATCAATGGTGACCAAACCACTAAACCGTAGACGTCTTCCGAAACTATATTAAAAGGAGCTATTGGAAATAAATGCCAAGCCCTTAAGACCCGCTCTCGAATTCCCAATTCCGAATAGCGATAGCTTTGCTCTAGTTCCCAAGGAAAATCCCGATCAAATACCATCCGTTAGTAGCACGACAGGGCGTTTAAGGCAATGATTACACAGCCAGCGATAGGGTCAGGCGATTGAATTTACTACTCTTGAATTGAATTCATTGACTTGATTGAATTGACTTGATTGAATCTACTATCACGAACGGAGTCTGGTGTGACCAAACTCTGCTACTTTTCAACATTTGATAACAACGCTGTCGACATTTTCTAAATCCAAAATATTACTGCACAAAATGACGTAAACCTGCCACTTAGACATTCGATTTTAGCTGGAGGATTATTGATATTTTTTTATTACTTAAGGTAGCAAAGAAGTATGCAGTCCATCTGGTGGTAAGTAGTCACTGCCGTCCGTGGACATTTGCAATCCAAGGTAGGATCGAAGTTCTCTAATCTCTAAGGACTAAGTTGTAAAGTCTCGGCTTAAGTGTAAGTCTCCCTGACCACATTCTTCAACCCAGAACATAGTAGCATCAAGAACATTTTATGGCAGAAAAAGGTGTGGCGATGGTGCCTTCGGAGTCGAACCATAAAAGTACCATTACCATTCTACCATGTATTACCATCTGCTACCATTACTACTATTCTACCATTTGCTAAAATTACCACCACCTTTAATTACTAGCATTGACGTAAAAATAATAGTAATTAAAAAAATAGTATCTCCGCTAGTCTGAGATAGGACGAAAACCTTAGGCGGAAGGCTATCTTTTGGACCGGACGAGAGTGTAAATTAGCATTTAAATGGGAGAAGTCGCGGCTACCACACACTCTTATACATATTTTATTCCGCGTTACGCGACACAGTCAGAAGCACGATTATGATGGTAATTTAACTAATACGCGAATAACCTGCTTTGGTGGTACAAATATCGTGAGAAAATGTAGAAACCTGAAAGTTCTTTATAATCTCTTTCTGTGAGTTTTTTTGTGTCTTTATTTACCTAAGAATCCTATCTATCCTACCAAGATTAGTAGTGGTAGATGACTAAACAGAATCCATCTTTAACTCTGAATAAAATCTCTAATGCTGATCTTACGGCGTTCCACCTCAGAACTGAGATTTAACACTTGGTAAAGCGTGAAGAATTAACCATAGAGACGATGTTGGAAGTAAGATCACATGCGTCGGTAAAGCGTGTGGAGGTTTTAGCGACACAAACGTTTTCGTTTCCTTCAAAAATTCTCAAAATGATAAGCTCTTTAAAATTACTATTTCTAATAACAGTGTTAATGTGTGTTAATAACAACACTTTAATAACGGCGTTCTTGCTAACGAGTTCTAGTTTGAAGTATGTGGTAAAGGAGACTTTGAATAGTCCTTAGTGTAGCAACGCGTTCGTGACCGACTTAGAAAGACTTTCTGTATTGGGTTGATTACAGATGTTCATGGGCGACAGTGACCATTTATCGTCAGGTGGAGTGCATGCTCGTTTGCTACCCCCAAAGTAATGTAGTAGGCCTCCTAACCGAGTTTCGGCCACGGCGACCAATCTCAATGGAGATTAGCCATCTGCGCAGGAGATATTATAGTGCACAAGCGTGTGCACGAACACAGGTGCACTCTCTATTCCGTCACTCTCATGTTCCGATGGGACGGCAAACCGACACGACCGGTGAGAGAACAGGCGCGCAACGGCTTTACGTGCTTTCCGACAAACCGACACGACCAGTGAGAGATCAGGCGCAGGACCAACGGCTTTAAGTGCTTTCCGAGGCACGTAATTTAAACGTTTCCCAAAGTAATAAAAAGTACCCAAAATTAATATACCTACCCTACATATACCTATACTAATATTATGAAGAGTTCGATTGTTTGTTTGCATTAAATAAGCTCCGAAACTACTGGATCTATTTGAATAAACCTATTGCCATAACAATCCTATTTTATCCCTGATGAGCAGTTGCTACGTTAGAGTGAATCTTGTACGAGTATGAAAATGTTAGAACTCTGAACTAACCAATCAGAAAATCGGCTCAATCGATCAAGAGATATGCGGCTTGTACATCAAACGCGACATATTTAGCGCTACACAGGGGATTAACAGGGGTAAAATAATTAACCATACAACTGTAAATAAGTCTAATTTTCTATGTACTGTGTGGAAAAATTGTGAGTCTGAGAAAAAGTCAATGCTAAGCAGAGTCTTGACGTCTTTTCTTAAATATTTTAAGATTTAAGCGGCAATAGCCCAAAGGGTAATATGTCGGACTGACTCGAAAGATCGTAGGTTCGATCCTCCATCCCTCCATTGCAACCTTAACTTAAAAATTATAAAAAAAACATGCCATTACGAAATATATTTGTATTCAATATAAAAACCCCTGGATATTTCTGTAACTCATGACATCATCCACAATTCACGTCAAAACTCAAGCGGAAGTTATTAAAAGAATATTGTAATTATTTATTTAGTTCCGTCGTTCGTTCCGTCGTATTTATGTTCCGTCACGTAACTTTATGACAGATCAAATTCCATGCGAGCGAAGCTGCGAACAAAAGCTGGCACTGTATAAACTCCTTTGAACGCCAGTACACTAGCTAACAAAAGTTACCAATAAGCTAGAAATGTAATACAGCATTTAACAGTACACCCTATCAAGTATTTATACGTTGACCACGGAGTTGATCCAGAAACTAATAGTTGACTTGCACATACATAGATTCAAGTTGTTTGCGCGAAACAGTTTGCTTTGTAATTAAAACGACTGAAGTTTGTCTATGGTAAGGTACATAGATAATAAACATAGGCCAATTGTTCGATATTATTAAAAGTTAAAATCAATGGAGATTGGGAATAATAAAATTGACTTTATCGGTTTGTCGCAAGAAAATAGTTACATTACTAAGCATTCGTTTTACCTCTAATTCATCAATACCTCAATAATAGGACCGAATATCTTTACTACAGTCGATGACAGATGCGTACTTCCACTGACCACTAACTTGGAATACCGGTTACGCAGAGGTAATTTAAGTAAGATTAAGATTAAGGTAAGATTTGATAATTCAACCAAGTTTGAAGTTCAAAAGTAAAGCTTTTATGTAGAAATATGGTCACAGAAGATAAGGAAAACTTACCGGCATGTATGAAAAATCGATTTATCACTTTTTGATATTGATATATTTGACAGATCGAATCATCAGATCGAAGAACATTCGGCGGTATCATAAATCCGTAAAATACCGAAATCAGTAGTATAGTATCATAAACATAGATATCTATAATATATCTACATAGAGTATCACAGAATATCCTCTAGCGGATTTTTGTTTATTCCAACATTTTAGAATGTTCTTTAAATATTAAAAATAATTGTTTACTACGTGTACGGAATTGAAATCTTCATGTAAAAGCAAACAGAAGAATTTATAACGGTTTTAAACCTATCCAAACGTCTAGTACAATATGGAAACCAATATTGGAAATGGGAACGTCAGTTTCCTTACAACTGTCAATTGTAACAGATGAGAATTTCCGAACGTCGAACCGGGTCAGTCTCTTTGTAGACGAAATTCAGTTTAGCTCAAAGACTCGACATGTTCCAATAACCGTGGCTTGATTGTATAAATCGATGTATATACATTTTGTATATGAATGAACCGTACAGTTTTTAAAGATAATAGATCCTATTTATTTATCTAACTCAGGTAGAATTACCGGACAATTTACAACAGCAGCGTTGGTGCTGTGTTTGGTTCGAAGAGTGTATTAAGACGAATACATTTGTAAGTGGAATGAAATTTTATACCTTCAGAGTAAATGTTATCGACTTCCGGTAGAAGTAGGTAGTTGTCTGTTCTGTTTACTTAGAGATATTCAGCTTAGTAAATAAAACTTAAACTCATTTGCTATTTTCAAATTAAAAAAAATCTTTAAGATAAGGATTATATTTTTTGTTAGTAATTTGCATGTTTTTTATTGTAGAGTATGTATTATAATGTAATTAATATAATATTCCAATGACAATGTTTACAGAATTATCACGTTGAACGCCATGGCGAACATCAGTTGTCCGACAACGAATTAGGCCAGGACCAGGCTGCTTTAAAAATAATAAAATGGCACAAATTGATGGTTTTATTAGTTTTTTTGATAATTAAGGAATTTTGATGAAGAATATTATATTGGTTGAGATTCCAGTAAAAAATACAGTGTATTGATAAAAAAAACAATGGCAATGTTAAAAAAAACAACACCACGGCGCACGCGAAATATCTAGAAATTTAGCGTGGCGTTGAACGTGTTAAACACCATTGTGAATGTAGCAG
>DWGW01001129.1:0-12033 GCA_018247775.1 Udranomia orcinus
GTGGGTATCGAACCCACGACCTCTCGATCGTAAGCCCGACACACTACCCATTGGGCTATTGCCGCTTGACACGACTCATAAGCTGGGTCGTTGAGCATTTAGCTCACATGCTCACTAATCCATAAATCTGTCCCTCGCCAAACGCCATTACAGTTGTTCACTTCGAAAACGATTTGTAAAAATCCAGTAATCTTTGAGGTTACGTGACTTGTGGTCACTTAGTTTGGCAACCACGAACTATTTTATAGAGTGTACAATGACTTCATCATAATTGTTCTTCTATGCTTTTATTACGGAAACAGTTTATTTATCGTGGCATTTTTTTTTTAACTGTCAATCCGATACTACACTTATTTCGTTTATGTATTGTGAACCTCCGTCTTTGTACACACATTTTACAAAAAATATACAAAAGTACAAAGCACCTTTCAGTAGTTTCAATGGAAGCATAGTGCTCAGTACTCTGACAGCATTTCCCCTTTGAACAGCGACACTATCTTTTTGGGCGAAGAAGCTGCCAAATTCTACACACAATTTAGAGGTCATTTATTCGTCCACGAGCCGAACATTTTACAAGTAAGAGATATTAATATAATTTCGTATATTTCGTCAAAATTATTTCCGATACGTTTTTTAATTATGAACGCTTTTTTATGAAACAAACATTAAATATTAAGCTTACCGCAATACGTCAGCGATAACCGCATTCGAATCGGATTAGCCGTTTCTGAGATTAGCATGCTCAAACGCACAGACAAAAAAATAAAAAATATTTTTACCTCTAATAATAAATAATACATCTAAAATTGGGTTTCTCTTAGGTATTTTGCGTATATAGACATCAATCACTTACAAAATTAAATGTAGAGAATATAGTATTTTTCTAATATAAAAATTGGGTTCTATTCTTTAATAAATACCCCTCCTCTTAGGCTTCCAGTTCCACAGACAGCAATCACTTACAGATTTATTATATGTAGAGAATATACAATATAGTATTTTTTTTTTAATATAGATAAGAAAACAACTGGTTTCGGTAGGTGTTTCCCACCTACCGAATAGTGTAGTATTTTTTTTAGTGCGCGCACGTGCCTGTGCGCTCGCGCCGCCGGAAACGGAAGTCGGTGCGTGAGTCGTATCGTTAAGTCGGTCCGGTGCCGAGCTTTGTGTTACTTAGTAGAGTATTGGAAACATACGTTAGATACGAACTCACCGCGAACACCAAGGGAGTAGTTTAATAGGACTTCCATTAACATAATCGGACTGCGCGTTTAGTTTGCAGTTCTATTGCAGTCGTGTCGACTGCATTCAGACTGCACCTGAACTGCAGTTTTGCGGTTGGATTGCAGTTGAAATGCGGTCCGTTTGTCTAGAGCCTTAGGCCGTAATGTAGGTGTGGTTTATTTTTTTATTGGTAGCAAATGAGCAGCCAGCACACCTGATGCTGATGGTTGCTGCTGCCTATGGACTCCTGTTGCCTCTTTTCTCAACCAAAAATGCGTTGCTTACTTGTAGTTTGACTCAGAAGGCACCACCGCCACGCCTATTTCTGCCGTAAAACAGCAGTTTCCTTGCGGTGCCCTGCTTTGAAGTAACGGATAAGTACTTAAACGAGGCGTTGCAACTTAGTCCTTACGTAATCCAGGAGTACCAGCGCATCTGTAGTCAACCTAAGAAAGAATTTCGATCCATGCCAATGAGCGGCACCAAGAACTTACCGTTAGATGAATTGTATGTTCGTTTGTTTACTCAATTTTATAAAAAATAAAATATAGGTAAGTGGGGTTAATTCATAGACTGTATCATGTCCCATTTACCCTTCACTTAGCACCAGAATAACAACGTATCTTATACAATACGTGGTCTATTGACATTAAAATATGTACAATAAAAAAATAATTAAATTACGTCAACGTACAAATTGCTTTGCAAATTACCAAGAAAAGCACATGACAAAACCTCCATTGTCGCCAACAAAAAGCAAATTATAAATGTGCACACAAAATATAAATAAAACATTAAAAACATATCATTAGAGCGTGCGAAACGAAACCCCGTTGGTTTGAGAAAAAAAATGTGGGCGTCACCATGGTAACCGACGATAAATGACTTAATAATGATCCCGTGGACCGAAAAATTCACGTATCAGAAAACATATAATTATGATTTGAAGCCCGAAAGAGGCGGCGCGAGAAACGAAATCAATGAGTAGGGAGGGGACAGGACTTTCAAATTTGTCGATAAGAATGAAAGAATGTTGTCTGTTGGCAAATTTGAAAACAATAATAAATTCAAATGCAGGGCTTTCTGTTCTAGATTACTTCTTACTAAATCACGATCAAACGCAAGTCTAAAAAATATGTCTATTTCTGTCTGTTTTATAATTATCGTACAAGACTACGTTCACTAATAATAGTGAAAAATATGACTAATGCAATGACTTTCCATTTCTATGCAGATGTGCAATCGGATATTTTATCTTATGAATCATTGTTTTTCGCGTAAATAGATGCAAAATATGGATTAGTAGTACAATATGTCTAAAAGATAAGATTATCTTTAGATACATCGCAAAAGTGTTTTTTTTTTATTGATTGCTCATCGATAACCCGTGGCAAGGGCGATAACATCGTAAGATACATATCCATCCCATTGTAAACTGAAGTACTGATGATCTCATTTGATATATCTAAGGGCGACGACTTCTTAGTCGTACTATCTATCGTAGTATCGTGTTACGTGTATGATAAATTGTTTTGTATGTGCAGCGTACGTTACATTTTATAGTAATAAATATATTGTGCACTGAAATATGCGTCAGCGCGGATTCTTTCGCTGATGTTTGGTTTCTATTTGATCTGCCAAATAAGCAACCTCGTATCACGGATCATCTGAGGACCTGACGAATCAGGATCTCTTTAAGTCTTTGTTTATAGTTATACCTTGTCAAAGTCCATGGCATGTTTTGAAATATCAGACAGGCGGTTTACTAATAATTAGTTTTGTAATACAATAGCCAAGTTTCTGTAGTAAACATTGGTAATGGAGAGATCCATACCCAGTTGTTAGAGATACGATCTAAAAAGTCGGACCACCGAAAGTAAACAAAACATCGACATAGAAATCGATCAGTATCGATATGTTCAAGTGATTCACGTCACTATCCAAGATTAGGGCTGCACGCACAAAGATGCCTCGATCATTTCGCCCAAGGGTTCGCAGTTCGCACAAAGGACAGGCAGATGTGCGGGTAAATCAGAGCAGATGTTCTAGAACAATGGCCCAAGAGTACTGAGGTCTATCTGTCGGACAGAAGCGTTTGCTACTTGAGTCGTTATGGGAGAGTCCGTAGGAAGAATGTCGTGTGCGGGATGCCGCAGGGATCAATCCTGGGTCCACTAGAACATGCCATGTATTCTCGTTTTAATTAAATTACACTTGAAGATCGGGACGTATCTGAGTATGAACTTTTTTTATAGTCAAGTATTGTACTGAAGTGGTTTGGAAACGCGTTTTATTCCGATTCTAGTGTACTGTAGCATCTTGCAGCAGATAAATGCATTATTTAAATGTATTTAAATGTCTAGTATAATATTAAAATTTGTATTTTTTACTATGTACTATATTATTTTTAAATTTAAGATATGTTTTATATAATGCGCTTTTTAAAACCTGTCACAACAAATTCAGCGAACTCGAGTTTGATTTAAATTAAGTAAACATCGAAAAAACGCTACAATAGTACGACCTGAGTACTTACAAACAAAAACTAAGCTTCGTAGTTTACTTAAACTACGGTGGAAAAAGATGGCGTCATAATTGCCCTCTCAAAAAAATAATTTGCGCACTACACTCACTAAAACCGGAACCATGAACGCACAAAAACTAAAAAGTATGCATTTTTTTCTGAGCCTCGTCATCTTTGTCGCACTTTGCATGCTTTTTTCTATAGAAAACGAGATTAAAGTTCTGGTCTCATCGGAGATGGTTCAGCGATGCGAACGGTATAATGATATATGATGCGATTTCGACTCGAACGAATTGAACATCGCTGAGACTTACCCTCGTTCTTATTTCTTATTGCAAGAATTACATTTTTATTAACACTAGGAGACGCCCAAGTGTAATGCCTAAATCCTCGGGAATAACTTTCTAAAACAGTATTAACATATTTTAGTTTTGTATTGTTTTATTAGTTGTTTTTACCGACCTCATTAAAACCAAAGATAGGAATAGACCTAAGCTTAAACGCCTAAAGCTAACTCTTGAATCTAGCTCCTGTAAGTTATATGTTAATTTTAGTTGAACTTAATCACTAATTAAATAATTAGAAAAAAAACGTTCATTGGTTTTTGCACCGATTTCCATTAACCATTTGACGTTAGACATGAATATGTTATGATGGATTAGGTTAGAATCAACTTTAAATTGAATGGATTGCATGACATTTAAAACGTTGTAGACCGCTTAAGACTGTGTGTAAAACAGGTGCCTTATCGACCCCAGCGACAGTTGGCTCCAATTTCACGCTCCGGTAAACTCTGCGCAAAACATGACAGCTTTTTATTTAACCCCTTTGAATGGACCTCTTAGAATGGATCTCTTAGAATGTGGAGATCTCACAAAACGGGCCGCGGATTTTGCGCTCGGGATGCGCGATTTAATTAAAAGCGTTGACAGACAAGATTGCGGTCGTGAAAGCGGCCGGTTAGACGGTTTTTTGGGAAAAGTTTGCGTTTTTTTTTTGTTTGCGAGAGCTGTTAAATAGCCGCTTTTATGATTTTTTTTAAGTCTGCGATGTCTTTTTAGGGCTAATCGAATGGTTATACTACTACCAGTTTCATTATCGGCTAAGAACGTTTGGTAAATGTACTCGAATCGTCCCGATTCTGAAGAGAGTAGGCGGCAGAGCTGAATGTTGCTCAGTTCAATATTACCATATGACATGATGTTGATAGGTCTTTACGTAGTTTTGTGTTCGGTACTTGGTTATCATGATACAAATGCTACTTAATAACGCTTTTTCCACACGGGGATCTCGTGTATCTTGCCTATCATAGACAACCCAAAAATATAGGAACAAATAGAACCATAACTAAAATTCAACAAACAATTTTCTGCCTCGCTCAGAATCAAACACAAGATCCTTTAAATTGCTTTCCGGCATGGTAACCATTGCGACATATGGACTAACTAATGGGCGAGTTTATGTGCTCAGTCGGAAGCTGGAAAATGCCCTAAACATTCCTTTCGCAGGATATGACGTAACGCGATATTATGTGGTTAGTCTATTTCAGGCATCCTAAACCCCGCATAACTTCGCCTAAGAAATTCTAACTAAGTAAATGTGTGGAATAACTTTGCGAACCTTCGGGAACGTGCTTCATATGTGGTAAGATCTTGTGTGTTCCTCTAGCTAACAAGCTAAATATGTGTAATAATAAGTGTTAGACATTTCTAAAATTCACCGCATTCACTGCTTTACCGTTTAAGTGGCATCTTTTGGCTTTAAAGGCTGTTGTATTTCTTTAAACGTTCTATATTGATACGTAGAAGTATAAATAAATACATACAGAATATACATATATATAATACATAGCACATAGACTATCATTTATGAAAATATTGTACAAACTAGCTGAAATAAAACGGTAAGGGTCAATTAAGTTTAAAAAAATGTCGTTCTACTTAATAATTAACTCGGACAAAGCCGCGGCCAACAGCTATGTCTCGCGTAAATGAAAATTTTCTAAACTTATTTTACTTATTTTCTTGTGTCTAACGTTCGTCCTTGTGTACAGCACAAGGAATCCTTAATATAGGCGTATTAATGTATCCAGGGGGCGTTAACTTCGAAATTACCATACACGCATTCCTACCACACGTAACTGACATAGTGTGTCTATTCTATATACATATTGTGTAATGTGCCTGATTAAAATCCTAATTAAAAACAGTCTCACGTACGAGATAAACCGGCTCGGTTGTAATTAATCTCGTCACTACGCGACACGCTCGCATCAAGACGCCTATTTCATATGTCGTATTATAGCGAAATCTTGAAGTTGATCGATAGTTAAACGGGTTAATTGTACAGGTAGGTATATATGTATAATACAAACATTTTTGTGAATAAGTGCTCGTATATGAAGACTAGATATTATAAAATGTATAATATGACTATATTTTAAGGTTTTGAAGTCATATTATTATACATAAACTAGCAAAATGTATTTAGTTATTCTTCATTGACCAACAAAAAAAGTGATACAAAAGGCGGACTTAATGCTAAAAAGCATTATCTACCAGTCAACCTTGAGGAGATGCAGAAAACAATGAAGGCGGTTTATGAGAAAAATAAGAAGATAATAAAATTCGTTTTTAAAAGCGTGTGGCTAGCTGATGTTGTTCCATGTAGTTTCGGGATATACGGAATCGCGCTATGGTATACCCTGCCTGTCATAAGAGGCGACTAAAAGGGGATTCTGGAGTTGGTGCAGTAAGAGTGGAAGCTGGAACCATCCAGTCCTCGACTCCGAGAAGTTACCTTGAATGGTCACAACGGCGTACACCAAGAAGGTATTGGGTGGAGCCATCGAGTCTCCAAGAGATGTCTGATGAGGCGTCATGCTGGCGGGTACTCAGAGGGACAATCGGAATCCCCCGGTGGGTGAAAATGCCAAATAACCCGGTACCATTCCTACGGTTTCGAGTACCTTTTTAAAGGTTTAAAAAAACAAATTGGACACTGACGCGCTTAGGGATTCGTTGCTCTTCAAACAAGAAATGTATCTAAATCGATCCTTAATATAATTTTGCCTTATCGGTTACTACATAGAACCTTTTTGAATAACTTGGAGGTAGCAAAGGCTACATACAGTCCACCTGATGGTAAATGGTCAAAGCCGCCCATCGACATCTGTAATCAAACCAAGACAAGTTTTCTTAGGTACTTAGGTTCGACTACAAATGCATTCTTAAACTCTAATTTCGAATGCCTCGGTTACCTTTATCTTTAAACTACGACAATAAAAATTGATGCAATACGTACTATTTAATCGGGCACGAGTTTCATACAATTATTAGTCAACATTACCTACTTAATTTCGTTTGTACTCCCGCCTTTCTATTCCGGCCGCGGTAAAGGGATACGTGTTGCACATACGTAACGACGTCTGAAATATATATTTATAACAATAAATCAATTGTGGTTTACAAACCACATTGTATTAATATCTGTGTCTTACTGTAATAGTGCTTTCGCATTGCCCAACGGCTGTTTTCTTTCGCAATCTAAAATTATATGATATAATAAACCTCACATTCTCATGTACCCGAGTACATTTGACTGGCTGAGAATGCCACTAGGTATTGAGCTCTAACTTTAGCTTTTTACATCTAATAATTAATCTTCAGAAGTCTAAGGCTATCTATCATATCGCAATTTCAATATTTTTATTTTTTATTTATAACTATAACATGTTAACATAGGTAAACGTGGGTTATAAGCATTCTCTGCGAGTCAAACCTTTACGGGAGTACGACAATGAACGATATTTATTCAAACAGATATGTGTACATCTCTATATTACACGAAAGACTATACGAAACTCTTACAAATATAGGTCGCTTTCACGTCAGAGGTTAAAAGTTGCTGTTTATGATAATTGCAGCAT
Source organism: Udranomia orcinus (assembly GCA_018247775.1). NCBI lineage: Eukaryota > Metazoa > Arthropoda > Insecta > Lepidoptera > Hesperiidae > Udranomia > Udranomia orcinus. Next base: position 7,677 of record DWGW01001129.1, read on the forward strand.
GCATGCCGTTGCATAAACCCTCGTTTACATAGTCATGTCACGTACGATGCACTCCATTTGGCCGTTGTTTCTAAGCGTTGAATTTAATTAAACCACAACTCAACAGTCTTCTTAGCTAACCGCATCGCTGTCATCGGGATAATTCTGCCAACTTTTGGAGATACTTGCGATTTATTAAGACTCTGATGTGTCGGAAATTCTTTGCCGGAAATCCTATTTGTAAACAAAACATAAATCAAATTTTAGATTTGACAACAACGACACCTGTCGGACTAAAAGTGGCCTATTTTTAAAGTGAAGTTAAATTATGCACAAAATGTTCACTGATTAATTAAAATTTTAGAGTCTAACGATTTCGGCGATTCGCTTAAATGTATCTCAGTCCTGTTTGAAGTTGAATGTATATGTCGATGGGCAGCAATGACCGTTTAGGTGGGCCTGAGCCTCCTTCTCCTTAGATATATGAAAAACGAAAATAAAACCTCCTATGTACATAGATCTTATTTGAATACATCCAAACTAGACACTGTTTGCAAAATTGGTTTTACATAAACCAAATCCAAATGACAAAAAGGAAATCCATAGATCCATTTCAAGTTTACCCTTCAACCTCCGGATGTAGCATTTGACGCCGGAATGGCCCCATTACACCCCTTCCGCCTCGGGGTCACGAGGCCTCGCCGGGGTCAGGCAATATCCAGCTTTTTTATTCATCTCCCAATTATAGTAATATCTGGTGTTCGAGGCTTATTCCCGTTAGAGCTTAGCTTCAAAGCTGAGTTGCATGTGTGACGTTCTTCAGCTTCTTCTTCAGCTTCATGTGTATTAGAATAGAGCGGGTTTAATCTCTGGTGATTGAATCTTGGACCCACAGTTTGCCTAATATTCGCCATATAATGTTTTTTTTTTATAACGGAGGAGTATACGAGCATGTAGTCCACCTGAAGACAAGTGGTCACTGCCGCCCATGAACGTCTGTAATTAACCCAAGATAGAATTGAAATTCTTTACGTCGACTACAAATGCGTTGATACCACTGACGACTAATTTGTCACGCTCTTCAATCCAGAACACAGCAGCAAGAACACTGCTGTTATAAGAAACCTACCTACCTTACCTTACCTTACCTGCTGTTAGAAATAGGTGTAGAGGCGGTAACCGTTAACGATTCTACCACCTTCATATTTTGGTTTTGCTATCTTGACACTTTCGTGACGTGGACACAGTTTATTTCTTTCTAATCACACGCCAACACGTGTTTTAATAGCAAGACTAAACGTCTACTTCGTATCATACTAATTTTTTCCATCACCCGTCAATCAAAAAAACTTGGCTGAATAGATAAATTACGTCTAACCTAACAATTACGCCCATCGCTCTACTTCGGTGGGAAAAAAAAAAATGGTTTTTTGTCGCCAACCTTTTCTATTCTAAATGTGAGACTCTAAATATGAGACAGATGTGTCTCGTGCTCGATTTTACGTGGGCATTCACGTCACGCGATCAAACAGAATGACCGTCCGATTTATGTTAGTGTATAGCGTTATTTGTACCTCGGGGAGTTTTGTTATTGTTGTAGAATACTCACAACAATTGATTTATCTCCCACGCGGATATAGAAAAAATCTTTGAAGTTGCTTGCATCTTTGTCCGGTCGGAAGGGAAGAGAGATTCGTTTCTTCGTTTGGCAGATGATGTTTTAATTGTGACAGGAGTGGTGGGTGGAGGATTTTAATTCGCTACCTGATCCAAGTGTATTGTTTCCTTGTAAACCTATTTTGTTTTTTTTTTTGTGTACAAGAAACTGACCGATATAATTATACTGGAGATATATTGAATACTAGCTGATCCAGCGCACTTCGTACCAACTCAATAATTCCATGTAAATTGTTACAACTTTTTTTTATTTATGAACCGATTTTTATGAAATAATCATCAGGTGTTAAGTGAAGCTTACCACAGTCCATCAGTTAAAATCGCATTCAAATAGGATCGGCCGTTTTTGAGATTATCACTAATGCACAGACAAACAAATTTTAGAAATATTTTTTTGGTGCTATTCTTTAATAAAGACGCTAAAAATGGTTTCTCTGTTAGATCTCGTCCATGTAAAGACAGTAATCACATACAGATTTGTTATATACTCGTATATAGATTTAAAACAAAACTTGCAATTAGGTTTGTGTATAAACAAAACTGCCTAAATATTTGACCTCACAAAGAAACCCAATGCCATGCCTAAAAGCATTTCAACCCCAACAAGGGGAGTTAGAAACCCTATCGCTCTTCCGATTGCCAAACTCTATCGAATTACCGGCTTAGTGGGCTTAATAGGGGCTCTTTAGTGAAGTATTAAGAAAGAGATCTGCTGTGAAGTTGAATTATCGACTTTGTGACTCTAAATATAAATTTAGAGTCACAAAGACGGTAATTCACCCAACGCATACTGCACATTGCAGTAGAAACAAGGTATAATGCACAGTAATAGATTCCTATTTAAGATTCTTAATATTCAATTAACATGAAGAAATTTGAAAAAATGTAAAAAGTAATCAAGTAATTGAACGACTTATTCAATGCTTGAGATATACAGTTTTATCTCTTACATTCTTATCTAAATTAAAGAAATATTCAATTTATGGTTCCGTCTCAATTGATCCATCAAATTGTACGTCCGTTTCATAAAACAATAGTTAAATGTTTGCCTAATTTAAGATTACAATCTTTCTCCCGATCCATGTAACTTATCTTTTCTTTTTATCTACTTGTCTGTCTTCTATCTATCTTTGACAGTCCAGTTGGATCTGTTCTTGCTTTGCTTGATTGATTTGACTTTCGCTAATTTTTGATTTAGCTCCGAAGATAAGTCTCATGGCGTGATTTATGATTTTTAATACTTTGATTAGATAAGTAATGGGAGACTATTAGTGTAGATACTTTTTCTACTATTGATAGAAATGTTTCGTTATTCACCTATATGTCTTTTATAAATTAATATAAATAAATGCAATTCTAAATTTATAGATATTTGTTCGGATCCATCAATAGAAATACAGAAAAATAACGTTCAAAATACGTTTACCTGATTTTGGTCACATTAATATTTATAAGCTTTCCACAACACAAAAATCTCTTAATGACATAATAAGAAATACCTTGGAATCACAATAGGGGGCCTTGTGGAGGCCTTATTCGAACAAAAGGCGTTTCAAGACCTCAATAGCGTGACTAAATGTGCAATAAACATTTCTAATATGTTTTTGTTCTAATTGGAACCACTTATTGGACCTTGGCTTCGTTGAATACTTAGATATGTCTTTGTTAATGTTTGATAAATATTTATTGATTTTTACTTAGTTACAAGTCCTACGTCTGTCTATCCTAACTGTAGTGGATTTTAATTATTTATACATCTATATATTAATAAAACAAAATCATATTAAACCATTTTTATATGAAGTTGGTATTTTTCTTATCGAAAAAAAGTTAAAATGGAATCTGTGTATATGAATCCAACCCAAAATGTATTGTAAAAAAGGGTTAGTCATATTGCTTACTAGATGTCTAGGCTAAACAACACTGATTTTATTTGTCACATAAATAGATGCAGAAGGAAATATTTCTCGCATATCCAAGATTATACGGCATACGTATATAGAAGTGAGTGAGGCTGTACGGGTGTAAAGCCTCGTTGGGCGCTAATTACAGCCGGAATGGGTTGCGAATGCGCTAATTAGGACCAATTTTGTACTGAAACCGTGCGACAACGGCTACGGGGTAATAAGGTTGTCTGTAGGCTTTTTTTTAAATACGCTTTAAAATTAAAAAGTTTTAAAGATATGTCTATAAAATCTGGAAAATAAGAATAGGGTACATAAGTATCGTTTATTTACTAATTTGAGAAATATTAGATTAGATTATATTCAGAATAGGTATAATTGTCAAGAGGTTGATACGCTTTAAAATTAAAAAGTTTTAAAGATATGTCTATAATAAAATAAGGATAGGTTACATAAGTTATGTTAATTTACTAATTTGAGAATTGTTTGTCAGGATATTCATGATGGGTATGATTGTCAGGATTTTGGTTGATTGGAGTGCGGCTTAACCTTCCGTCGGTACCGTGACCGGTTCCGGAATTTCCTGACGTAAAAAAATAAGCGTTTATAAAATATTCACAAATACCAGCACAAAACAACATACTTATTGGCCGGATACATTGGCAACACTGATGCTACACGCATACAGCAATAAAGCCGTGGCTAACTATAACTAACTATATGCGCTCCCTGAAGATCTTAGAAGACCGGCCAGCAAACTGACCTTCAAGAAGAGACTTGTCTCATATATTAAGGAC
>DWGW01001130.1:0-12033 GCA_018247775.1 Udranomia orcinus
AGAGGTATTGCGAAACTTATGAAAATCATAACGTTCAATTTATATTTATGACTCGTGGCTTAACATCTAAATTATTCACAGTCCCTTCTCACAATAAAACAGGTGATAATTGATTATAAGAAATAAATCGAGGATTATCGAACATTCGCAAGTGATCCAGTTTTTAAACACTCGGCCAGTGCTCCCAAATTTAGTGTACCTATATAATTATTAAAAAAATGCAAACACAGTGTGAATTGTCAAACAGTTAACGTGTTCTTCTCATTTCTTGACGTAAATTGATGTCCTCAAAAACTTTTACGTACGTTTTGTATTTTTGTCGATGTTTAACGTAAGAGGGCGCAGCAGTATTGTCACATTCCACAGCATGGTTGGTAGGTCGCAATACGAGTACTGCAGCCCAAATTTGCGTAACGCCTCCATCATGAGTTTGAATCTAAAATTGTTAAAACCTATAATCAATTGTTACATAATCTACAATTGTTACCTTCAATTGTAGTTTACCAGGATTATAAATATCAATGTCAATGTTTTTGATAAATTACAGGAATAAATAAATGATATGAGTGCCAAGTTACAATTAGTTAGTGAATTGAAGAAAAAATCTTAACATAACAAAGTTCTTAACATTGAAAAAAGAGCTAGATTTCGTTTAAAACTCTGTTAGTAAATAACCTGTACTCGTATTTGAAAGGCTTAGCGATAACGTGACAAATAACTATGTACATGTGTTGGACATCATTAAATTGTAGGTGGTATGGTTATAGGTGCCTGAAATGTTTGTTTTGCAACAATTTTATATACGGAAACTCAATAAAAGTTCATGTTAAAAATAATTTTGCAGATGTTTGCCCACAGGTGATTGATTACTAGATAGTTTGGTTAAGATTTAAATAGGATATACTCGTATTTGTAAATATTTGGAGTTTTCATTAATAGTCCCCCTCTTGCCCTTCGATATGAACTTCAATATAGTAAAAATATTGGCGAGAAATAGTAATATACATGCATAGGTACTACATTTCTTGATAATATTTTTGTCAAATAGGTAATATTTTTAAAATTTACTTAATGTTTCAATGCAAATTCAAATGCATATTCCAATTATCTTTTGAATACGTTGCCCTTTCGTAATCTGATTGATGGCGTATTGTTGTATCCAACTTAGATTAATCCAATTAAAAATGATCTTGAAATATTAATGATTATGTTTGTTTTAATGACTGATATGTTGCACCTTTAGGACGAAAACAGACAAACACATTTCAAAAAAATAGATTTTTGATTTACGATCGTAAAAAGACTTTATACGATCATATTATCTATCGTTCCGTAAAAAAATTAGTTTCGTGAACCTTTGTCCCGTTCCAGCCTGAATGTGGCGTTTTATTTTTTATGGAACGATAGATATGATCGTATAGTCTTTTTACGATCGTAACTCAAAAAACGATGTTTCGGAAATGTGTTGTTTTCGTCTTAAAGATGCGATGTCTTTATGGAACTGAAAATTCACAGAAACAGATTAAAAATGTATTACTTTATGACATACGTTTACGTCACTCCCACACCTCACGGCGTTCCGGATAAGTAACCGACAAGCGAGTGAAGCCTTCTTATATATCTATTGAAAGCCAGGCCTAGTATTATTTTAATTAAATTAATACTATTAAATTAGCACCAGTAGTACTAATTTCATTCAAGCCAAGTATTAATATAATGTCGAAGGTAATACAAAAACGATTAAGCGCCAAGTATAAGAAAAGTTAGATATGTAATTTTTTTACTTATAATTTAAAATTACAAACCATTGGCGATTTTGCATGGTTATTTACACGCTATAATAAATACTAAATTATGTTTTTTTAGAGCAAATTGCATGATGATCGTTTTTTAAGTATCTAAACTTTGTAAAATGGATTAATGTTCCCACGTGGGATAGAAGAAAGATACATTCTGAAGGAGAAAGGTAGGATAGAATGAAAATTAGTAAATGGATAGTTTAAAAACAGGCTTTACAGCTCTTATGCTATTTCTGCGGTGTGATATTCTTGATTAAGGGTGTTATTTGCATATATAATATTTGCATAATTTAATTTTGCTCTTCAGTGAAGGTTGTCTTTCAGTGCCGTGTCGACAATTTAATTACTTAATCGTTCGAAAATGTCACCATATTAAATATATTCATTGACATTTTATTAAAATATTCTCTATGCAGCAAGAGTTATTTTTGTATAAGAATATGGATTAAATATTGTTGTATAAGTTATTTACGTTCCTCTTGCTGTAATAATTATACTATGTACGTTTTTTCCAGTTATTAATTTCAGTCAAAGTTAATTTAATTTCAAATTGTCGTCATCTTTTCGAAATTGTGAGCGTAATCGACGCAATGGAAACACTATTATTATTTAATTCGTTTTATTAATGTTTTGTTTTAAACTCGCATATAATAATATCGCATTAATATTACAGGCGACTTCTTTCTTTCTTTTCTGATGTCCTATTTCACGTTCATCGTTGAACGTAATGTAGTATAGGCTGAATAAATTGACTTCAATACAGCCATCAAGCTCACAAAACTCAACGTGGTCACTCCGCCAGCAGATAATGTTAACGTTTTCTGGGAATTTTTCAACATGAGCAAAACCGTCCTCATGTTAACGTTATCAAAGTTCTCCCATTTAGAATCATAGACTGCGTTTTCGAATACATTGCTCGCGTCTATCAGTCTCTGGCCTACTAGACAGTCCATAGATACTTGCATAAGTGCATAGGGTACTTGGAGATATGTATTTTCCAGTCCACCTAGTAGCTCAGCGATGAGACTGATTATGAGCAGCATGAATCCTATAGCGATCGCGCCTCTAAACGCATCCTCAATTTGCCCAATAAATTTAATATTCATCGTGTGGTTCTTCACTATCCCTGATAATTCTCTCTTAACATACTCATTCATAACTCTGTTCTCAAATATAAATGAGTTTGGTCTGTCGTCATTAGTGTATTCTTTTCTGTAATGTTCTTCAGCATCCTCCCAGATGTGTGTTATTTCTTCGCTTAAAGCAAGTAACTGGGCTTCGACGTAGCCCGTGATCACAATGAGGAATGCTGTTATATTTGCTGTTGTATAAACTGCAAATGTTATGCCGCAAAGCGTGACGAAATGACTTATTTCAAAGTTGGGCGACTCAATCATCGGTTCCAGACCTGTTGAAATACAAAGAATCTGGGGTATCTGCGATATACGAGTATATTGTAATATGTACGAAGGTAACCTTCTCTAAAAGGTTTTTGATAGGTTCGTTTGAGTAAGACTAACTTAACAACTACAACTAACAAATATTTTGGCTCGTTTGCCATACCTATTATGTATGACTTTGTAAAATAGTTACTTTTTAAATTAGTTTAATGATATTCGTGAAGTAAATCATAAACATTTTTTGTTGCTTCATGCGTAAAAAGATAGTTCAATACTATAAAAATACAGCATGAACCCTGCCCCTGGTATAGTCAAACAGAAAATATTTGTAATAATTCATTATTAAAACGCCACAATCAATAATGTAAATATAGATTAACATGGACTCACCATATAAAACTAGAGAATCGTCCACCAGGTGACGTCCAGGGGTGACGAAGGGTTTGCCGCCGTATGTGATCCCATTGCTGATGATGACCATCCAGAAAATTAGAGCCCTTTTTTTCACGACCCTCAGAGCTTTTCGGATGTTTCTGGCGAAACGACTTCCCTGATTCACCTTCAAATCGTAGAGCAAATAATCTTCCACCAGATCCTTGACTAAATTTCTACAATAAAACAATTAAAACTAAAGACGATGGCGAAAAGGGACACTAAACTGAGGCCATTCCATCAAAAATAGTGAAATAGGAATTATTAGTGAATAATTCCATTATTTTGGAAAAAAACAAATCTTATAGGTGAGATAATGTCTACAACACGTAATAAATAGAATATATGTAAGTACTAATATATGCTAGGCTATTAGGAATTACATTAAGAAGCAAAAACTATGTAACATACAATATAATTTTAACAATAAAAATTTTAATCCACTAAATTTGTTTTGAATGAACAGTAAAATTATTTAAATTCTATTTCACCAAACGGTATGTATTTCCTGATAACCAAAAAAGATTTTCGAATTTCTGAAGTAATAAATTATAGTTTAAAAAACGCTTTTAAGCTGTAAAAGCGAACTAAAATATAGAAAATTATTAAAAATTAAAATACAAAGAGTTTATATTACACATACAGAATGAGCCCAAACTCGATATGTTTACTAATAGTCAGTCCAAGGCACCATCAGCCACCTTCCAATTCCATTATCAGACCAGCTCGACGGTATCATAATATTGCATTGTCATCGGTGCTTGATAAGTACATAAAGTTTCCAATGAATCCAACATTTTGAAGTACGTCAAAATAGTGTTCAAAGTTTCCGTTACATACATACATCATACATACATTCATGCTAATAAAAGTGTATGCTGGAAGCTAAAAAAAGGACTGAGACATATAAATGCTGGATTGATTTCCTGTCTTTTTTTTTGATGTCGGTTGAAAACAACGTTAGCCATGAACCTCGAATAGGTTTGAAACCAGTCTGGGATTATCCCAGTAATGTTACACATGAGCTGAGGTAGTTAGGGAAACAAATGTCCTAACATTTGCTTTTTTGTAACATTGTTCGTCTACTTACGAAAATATTACTGATAAAATAAGACTGACTTGTTGACTATCATATAGACGAGCTTTGTGGTGCTGATCTCGCTCGAGAGTCCGAGAGAAAGGTACACCATGGCGGCCACGACGTCCCCAGTCCCCGGGCACACCACGAACACGAACCACACCATGGAAACCACGTACACGTAGATGTAGCCAATGGCTATCACCGCGGCCAGGATGTAAAAGATGATCGGAACACCTATAACAGAATATCATGTTTTTATGGACACTGCTTTTTGTAATATTAGCAAGGATTGACAAGCACGGCCTTACTGAGAGACGTCGTTAGAAAATAATTTAGAGTACTGTTCATCCAGATAAAATCCTAGGGATATAGACAATTTTTATGATGATTGGCATGTCGCATTAGCTACCCGACGTGGATAGAAGAGAAAATCAACACAAGCAAGATCGTAGGGAAAAGCTAGTGTGCAATTAAGGAATGATTCCTCACTTATTCAGTAGCTTGCCAGCAGACCTTTCATCTAGTCTTACTACCTACGTTAAACCATCACTGTAATCTATAAAAAATTGCAACAGACAAAAAAAAGTCTGCTGAGTTTATTGCTGGATCTTCTCAGTTAAGGTCGCGTTCCGATTCTGTGTATCTTCTAACAAAATAACAATTTAGTAAATGTCTCGTTAGTATACAAAATAATTGCTTTTGAATTTGATTACAACGTACGTTTTATCTTTTTGTCGATGTTAACAGTCAGCGGGCGCAGCAGAACTGTCACGTTCCACAGCATGGTCGGCAGGTCGCAGTACCCCAGCCCGAACTTGCGTATTGTCTCCATCATGACTCCCAACCATCAATTGATCTAGAACTACAATATTTCTTGTATGATAAAAGAGTATTACGTTAAATCGAATTATATTAATAAATACCATTTTAAATAATGTTCTATTCGGATTTAATTGAAGAATTGCATTTGATGTAAATATCGTTACTTCAAATTGACTACATTAGATGAAGAATAATCCGTGTTTTAAAATAATAGCTTATAACCGTTGATAAATACGATGAAAATGAGACATTGGCCTAAAAATTACGTTTAGATATAGAACACGTGATGTCAAAACATTGTATGTGTGTCTAAAAAGTAGCAGTTATCGACTGCTACCATATGGGGTTAAACAACACGAGTGACACAAATATTTACAAAAATCCATACTAATATTACAACAACATAATATTTGTTTGTCCGTTTGTATCAAATAACCAAAAATCCGCGACATAGGTTGTCGCTAAAGCTAAAGATGTCATAGGAAAAACTCCGAAACAATTCTGAAATCTATGGTTCGTTCCTGACCTTTGAAACGTGGCCTGTGTCATCTATAGGTATATTTTTTATTGTAAGATAGCACAGCTCCTCGTCACATTATATGCCCAAATTTATTTTGTCATACTTGGAATTTTTTATTAGTACTTTTGTATTTTTAGTCGAGCAAAGTCGCTAACATATGCTAGTGGCTAAAAGGTGTCGACTCGGCGTTAGTCGTCGTTGTTTGTTTTCTAGTGACGTTTGTTTTCTACTTGATGCACACGTGATAACAGTCTGATAATGGCACTTTACTCGCGATATTTAATTACATATTTTTATTTAAAGAACCAGTAGATATAGAATTGGAGAGAGCGTAGGCTGTGAGATCTGTAACGAAGATCATGAAGTTCTGTCTGGGAAAATCATTATTATATTGGCCTTGAAAAAAGCCAGATGTTTTAGATATAGACACAGATGTACATGGAACTAATTGTGACCTAATGTTTGACGTTTAATAAAGATTCACCCCCAAAAACGGATAGCAAAAAATCGAGTAGAATCCCCATCAGAAATTGTATATATGTTATAATAATTGTATATATTCATTGAAAAAACCAGAATTAATGATGCTTAAAGAGAATCTTTTCCCAAAAAAATATGATAATTCTATTATCTATCATTGGTGGATATTTACCTAAAGCTGCGTCAACTTCCACACTCCAAAACTAGCCAACTAAGTAGCTTTTACATAATAGTTGAATTTGATCGGGTTATGCAAGTGTGTCTCCTATGCATAATTTAGTAGCCCGTCGTTGTCTAAAGGTGTTATTTGCATAAATAATTGATTATTACCAGTTTCAGACCACACAGGCACAAATCAAGACTTTCTTTGAGTGACACTTCGACAACTTAATTAAGTATAATTGTAATAATGTCACTATTACACTTCATTAGTGACTGAGGCTTCATTTTCTATTTCCATACCAAACTATATTATGTAGGTATTTAATCTTCAGAAACTATATTTCTTATGTACATTTTTAAAGCATACTAATGGCATATATTACACGACGTGGTATACTTTCGCGCTTTATTCCATCTGATGGTACCTTCTGAGGTACCAAATCTGATGAACTAATTTAGAGATAGTTAGCAATCATTGTAAAAACGTTGCCGTATGTGTTTCATACAGTACACTATAGATAGTAAAGATACCAAACAATGAAATAGCGTTCATAACTATAGACATCTTTGTCTCTTAAAGTTTCTCAAATTTATTTAGTCTAAAGCCCACTTTGGGAAATAATTATTTTTAGCGCATCCCTTTACTTACTATAGATTAAACATATCTTACCAGTTTCATACTTCTTTGAATTAAAATCTGAATTTATTTGATTGAAGTATGGGTATATCACCTACAATAGGGTGTTTTGTCCCAATTTGAGAATTACTGGTCTAAACAAAACAGGACTGTTCCCTGTAATCGATCACAGCCGCGTAGTGTTTCTACAGAGGATTCAACTACTTATGATCCCCGTGAAGTTAATTTTTGGATTTTTTCGGTAGTGGACATATTGGCTATTAAATGCTGGTGATGATCGCACGTCACCCTAAAGTACAGGACAAGTTATGTATATGCTGAGGAAGTATATTTTAAAATATTTGTTCGTTGAATCCACCTGCTACTCGTTTCATTACACGACAGATGTATACATAGATTAGATTGCTACAGCTAACCTGGGATTGATTGGGATTAAAACTATTTGTGGTGCATTGTCTTGTGCCTTCCATAATGTTTACAACACTTTGGAATTATCGGAAATCAAACAATTTGATTCAGTTTAGTTACTCTAATGAAAGAGAATTGAAAAAAAATGTTACAATTAAACGTTTCTATTTGAGTAAAACTTCATTTTTCATACCTCTCATATAATTAGAGAATTGTTATTAAAAATAATGATTATTGTGATTGCCTTTGTAGAATTAAAGAGGTATTTGAAAAGAGCAAACGCAATGTAGAGAAAGAAGATTTAACTGGAATGGAATACTGCGAAGCTGACATTAACGAAAAACTTACACGTAACACTTAAGTTGTTTCCTCCGTTGCCTATGGTCCTTCGTAATGCAGATGATGATTTACAACTGAGTAAGAAATTATCCTAATCTAAAGAAATTTTGGACGGAAGAAGGACGTTTAAATGGAACTTATTTTATATTGTAAAATATCTTCACGTGTGTGATGTCGTAGGATGAATAAAACATGTTGCCATCTAAGAGTTTCTTTTATTATAATATAATTCGTCTTTTTCTTTATGACTTAAGCTTAAATTATATTTTATAAATTTAAACAAATTTCGGTGCCAGAAAATCTACTGAGTCTATTAATAATACATATATGGACTGCCTCCAAAAGAGTGGATGATGAGCAATCCTAGTGTTGTTATCGCACATTATATGTATTATTTGAATTCTAAGTATGTAGTTATATTGTGGAACTTATAATTTGATTTATTGATTTGGCTTTCTATTTTATGTTCATGGTTGAACGAAGTGTTGTGTAGGCCGAGTACACTGACTTCAATACGGCCATCAGGCTTGTGAAACTCAACGTTGTCACACCACCAGCGGATAGTGTTAGTGTCTTCTGGGAGTTTTGCAATATTAGCAACACCGTCTTCATGTTGGACTTGTCAAAGTTCTCCCATTTGGAATCGTATACAGCATTTTCAAAGACAATACTCGCATCCATCACCCTCTGGCCAACTAAACAGTCCATTGCAACCTGCATCAGTGCGAATGGGATTTGCATATATGTGTTCTCTAGCCCACCGAGTAGCTCGGCGATCAGACCCATAATGAGTAACATGAATTCAATAGCTATCGCTCCTCTAAAAGCTTTCTCGATCTGTCGCAGAAGGTTTATGTTCGTCGTGTGGATTCTCACTATATCTGTTAGTGCTCCTTTAACATATTCATTCATTACTCCCTTCTTAAAATGTATTTCGTTATCAACGTGCTCGTTTCGATAATTTGTAATGTAATGTTTTTCTGCGTCTTTCCACACGTTTTTGACCTCTTCGCTTAAAGCAAGCATTTGGGCCTCGGTGTAACCAGTAATTACAATAAGGAACGCTGTTATGTTTGCCGGTAAATAACACGTGAATATGACGCCACACAGTGTGAGGGAGTAGGCAATCTCGTAATTAGGCGATTCGTACATTGGTTCTAGGCCTGTTGAACAAATATGACTTAGGTTATTGCTTTGAGGAAAAAACAAATTTAAATCAAATGACAATCGTTTTTTATTGATAAATTCTCTTTACCAAATAAATAAATGGGTATTCAAATATCCTTATTCTCAAAAAAGTTTTGAATTCATTTTTACCGTAGATAATAAGTGAATCTTCCATCAAATGTCGACCAGGTAGTATGATAGGCTTAGTAACATAGGCAAAGCCATTACTGATTATTACTATCCAGAAAATAATGGCACGTTTCTTCACAATCCTCATTGTTTTCTGGATACTCTTTGCAAAACGACTTCCACGGACTACCAATGAATCACTCCGCAAATATTCTTCTACCAGATCCCTTACTAGTTCTCTGAAGGAAATACAAATTAGAAAATATCAAGATTATTTTTTAAAGAAGTGGGCACGTTTTGAGTCACTAACGAGATCCTTTTAAAGAACTAATACAGGATGTAAGATCTGTTTTCGAAAGGAGATCGACAACGTGTCACGTTGTCCAATAGTGGTAATGAGAAAAGTCCGTATTTTTGTAAAGTTACTAGGCGTACAATCCGATTGCAATTTTTTTATAAATAGCTTAGCGAAATAGCAGGCAGGCCGTAGATGCGACTGCTCCTGGACTCCCAAAAATTAGTTTCTCTGAAGAAGTGAATGTCTTATATGCACACGTATAACAGAAGCCGAGGCCAAGATAACACAGAATCAAACCAAAGGTCGGAAAAAATTCCTGAAGGGGTGGACTTGATCTTCTCTTGAGAGACGGATCAAAACTAATCATGGCTTAATTTTTTGAACTTACTTATTCATAAACATATAGAACAGCTTAGTGGTGCCGATCTCACTGGCAATGCCCAGCGAAAAGACGATCATGGCGGCGACGACATCCCCCGTCTGCGGACACTTCACAAACACGAACCACACCATCGACACCAGATACACGTAGAAGTAGCCGAAGGCGATCATCGGTGTCAATATGTAGAATATCAGGGGAATCGCTAGAACATAAATAATTTACTGATACAAACATATGAAAGTTTGTGTTCTTTTGGAATTATTTGTTTATTATTTAAGATCAAGACAAGATTAAGATGCAGACAGAAAAGCAGAGAAGAAAACTCAAAGTCCTAATTCTTTTGAATACACCAAAAACCTTAAGATGATGAGTCTTACACTTGGTGCTTAGGGATGTGTTAACAACACTAAAGTTTTTCTGATTAATCATATTTTTTTTTATAAATGTATACAGACGTTTAGTGTATCGCTTGTCGATGTTTAACGTTAAGGCTCGCAACAGAACCGTCACATTCCACAGCATCGTCGGCAGGTCGCAGTACTCCAGCCCAAACTTGCGTATCCTCTCCATCATGACTCTTGACCATCAATACACCTGCAACTTTGAAGTGATCAAAATAAGTGTTGGTGTCTTTACATCGTAACATGTAATCCTCAATTTGTAAACTATAACTAACTTGGTATCATAAAACGCCAGAGATAGCTTTATTCAATTAAAATAAATGATTGTCCTTGTTAGGAAAAGTCTTGCCGGTGTCCCGAATATAGTGTGTGTGTGTGGTTCAGTTGGAATAGGTTGGGATATACATTATGAAATGTATTTCAATTGCTGGTCTACAACAAAATATACTCTACTGTCGGTATGGATCCACATGGGCTGTCAATAAAAAAGAAAGATTTTAAAAATTCGTAGTAGGGTTGTCTCTTTTGGTTGCTGAGCGCATAGCTTAATAAAATGTGAAATAATATTAACTGCTATAAGATTTGTTTGTTTGATAATTTGTTCCGGTTACATCGTAGTTTCTAATTTCTACTAAGAAGATGGCAGAACCTTCTACGTTTCGACCCGGAGGGACTACCGTTACGACGATTTCTGTCTCATGTTATACCTTATAACCACACTTTATGGGCTTACAGTAAGGAAGAAATATTTCACATTGGGGAAAAGTTATTCCGTACCTTTGGTTGCGGGGAACGATTGCAGTAAATTGTTAAACTTAATTAAATCTAAATTGTTAAGTTAAATGCCAACACGACTTATGAACCGCAAAATATTCGACTCTTAAATTACATAACTGCTTTGGAATCAAGTTTCAGAAATTGGCATGTGATTGGGATAAATAAATTTAAAAAAATATGTGTACGAATATTATATTTTCTCCACATCGCCATTCTAATAGTGCCATTCGCGTAAATACATATTATATTTTCACACATTATTAGCTTCTTGGGAGGACATCACTTTGAATGGCAGTTCTACAGTTTAATTAAACTTAATTGCTCAAGAATGGCGGCGTTTTTCTTTTTTTCATACAATTAATAATTGTGTTTTCTATAAAACTATTTCTAACATTACAGTCTTGCAATTATTTTTATATTGTCAAATAGAATTTGATTTCAAGTTTTGTTATAACAACTTTTAAAACCAATGTAGAAATCTCTTTCAATAATTAATTTGTGTTGGATAAACTTGTGTATGAATTGCCATCGAACAATATTTTAAAGTTTTTTTCCGTATTTTCTAGTTAACTAAACAACAGGTAACATTTTTCGCGAAATAAACAATAAAAATTTCGCACAACTCAAACAAAAATGTGCTTGACTTTGCAAAAGTGTTGTACAATTATCAACTTTTTATATTTCTGTACCTTTTCGTGAAAAGATTGAGCCAATAAAGACCTTGAAGTTTATTTTTTCCCCTGTGGCGGTCAGAGTTTAAAAAATATAGTTTTGTTCTGTTGATGGAAGATAAATTAGG
>DWGW01001131.1:0-12031 GCA_018247775.1 Udranomia orcinus
AGCAATTTCCTATTTCTCCTTTATAATATCAGTTTTCTTGCTGCTGTGTTCTGGTTCAAAGAGTGTAGTGAGAGAGACATACTTAATATTGGGTTGAGATCAGATTTCCATGGGCGGCAGTGACCACTTACCACCAGGAGGACGCATGCTCGTTTGCTATATCCAAGTTATAAATAAAAAGGAGAAAAAAGCAAGCAAAGCCAGTGCCCCAACTCTTATTTAATCAGTGGCTTAGTTTTATAAAAATAGGAACAAAAAGTCCCGCCGTCGATTAACACTTGATCATCGAGCCATCAACGGTAAGCGGTAGAATCATTACGCTGATCATTCTCATTAGACGGTTAATAACACACGTTGAACATATACAGAGCAGCAGAACCTACACTTGCAGATATCAATCCTCCTACTTAATACAACCCTTTATTGATTGGCATTATACTAAATAACTAGCTGTGCCCGTGACTTCGTCCGTGTGGAACTTATTAAAAAAGTTTTATAACTCTAAAATAAAATGCCTCAGATATCAGCTATCTGTTAGTGAAAGATCTATAAAAATCGGCCAGCCGTTTCAGAGATTACCCGGAACAAACAGACAGACAGATAGACATTTGTATAGATTAAGATTACTACTACTTCTTTGTTTTCCATTGTATGGTTAATGGCTCGTCCTGTAGAATCAAGGAACTAGAATTAATTATTTGTATTAATCAATAGGTATTGAAGAACATTTTTTGAATTCCATAGATGTTATGTAGTCTCATATTCTACGCCCTTCTACGGCCTTTTTGGAAACTAATTCCTAAAATTCCTAGACTTTAAAATCACAAAAGAACGTAGTTAAAAAAAAGTGACGCAAATTGCAGACAAATTTTTGTGAATTGTTAAGTGAATATTTTATCGGAGTCTTTTCCTCAAGTATTCAATAAGCGCTGGGAATATTGCTGAGCATCACAAAGCTCGCAATTTCACACAGCGAAGGCATTCGGAGCAATATCCCACTGCGCTCCCGATGCTCCAATAGCATGTTATATGGAGCTATGTGATTTATGTCGTGGACATGTTTACCGCTGGTAAAATCTTTGACTGCAACTATCTTTGTCCCAGTTAAAAGTACCGGTTTTCTCGCAACTAATTAAGACTACTTTTTTGTTTTCTAAAACTTTTTAGCGTTTGGCCCCGCTGCTTTTCGGGGAATTTCTTTTACTACCCCTTATCTTGGGGAAGAGGAGGAGGGTACTTGAGATTTTTAATAAAATCCTTTCGAGGATATGATCCCCCATAATGCATATTAAGGGTTCCTAAGAATTAATGCTCCAGTGACTTTGACACGAGTCATCCTTTCATTCGTCAGTTCGTTAGTTAATTTGTATTGCGATGTTTAAGTATGGTACGATTATACGAGTATATGATACGATTGCGATGGTTAATTACGGTACGCACGGTTGCGCTTCGATTCAGTGTAACTTACCTATATTTTTACAGCCCATAGGATCTCCAGTAAGGTGATGGGTCCTGACTAATATCTGTCGATCAATCGGCTATTTATCGCAGCTTGGGAAACACGCCAGTATTTCCTTAGCAGTCATCCATCTGAGTCCCGGCCCCTCCAGACAGTAATTAACTTTTTGGATTGTTTACGATCTCCATAGATCGAGGCTTTTCGCGATTCGTAGTGTGTGTGTGTGTGTGTAAATAAACTCAAAAAAACTCGGTTAATTTCTATTGTTACTGTTTATGCAATAACAACATTGAGTTCATAAATTGAAAAACATGCGTTTTCGTACATTTTCAATCTTAAGATATCTCCACTGTAACAGTGCTATAAATAAATACTCGATAGTATTAATTTTTTTGATCATCAGTATATCATCTTTAGCCCACGCGTACTAACCTAAGCTAACAAAACTCTGAGAACACTGGGATCCTTACTAATCTAGTTTCCATAAAAATAGAAATAAAAAACCAAATAGACGATGGATATACAATAAATCCAGAGATAGATTAAGTCGAAGACGTGCATCGGGTTTCAAACGAACTGTTAAAAGAGCGAACTTGGGATTACAAAGTAAGAACCACAAGACATAAGTCTTTTCTTTCCGTCCATCGTTCTAAAACAACCCGATATGAAATTCAGAATCGGGCATTAATTCTCGAAACGTAAATAAACAGACAAGGTGCAAGGTTCAGAAAAAATCTGAAACACGTCTCCTCGCGTTAGGAGCATGTTCTAAATAGTGCCAGTTTTTGCTGCGTTGAGGGAAACTCGTGTTTCGCTTGTTCCAAAGACATGTTGGCATTTCTGTTGCTCGTTTATGGTGTTTTCGATAATCGCACAATCGATTTTCAGGGTACCTTTGCGGAATGGCGTCGTATTGTTTAATAAGATATCGTCTGTAGAGCGTTAATGTTATGAAATTTTATTTAAATTTGTATCCTGTGGCTGGAGTTTTCGATCAAGGTAATGTCTGAGATTGTGGACTTCTTAGATGTTTTATCTCTTTAAATGTACGAGTACTCGTGAGAGTACTCGTATGTACATATTTGAATAGACACTTATTGGATAAAAATATATGTTCAGGTTTAAAGGTTAACTGAAAAATATGCTTTAATGTGTTACAAAAAACTGCCGAATAATCCAGAAATACTGGCGCTGGTAACGATACTAAAATTAAAAAATATTTCCTTCAACGGAACCCAAGTAGAATCTATTGCCGTAAATTCTTATCGCGACTGATTTTTATGCCAGAACGCGCGATGGATAATAAATTGCATTATATTTTTTGTTTTCCTTTGTTTCGGTGATAATTACGAATTTGAAATTCGTGTTTAATATTTCACTGATTTCAAGCAAGCACCAACAATTTTGAGTTTTTATAACACGTTGTTATTATGCGTTTCTCGCTCTCGTCGCACCTGGGTAGAAAAAAAAGACCTATTACCGCTTTTTGGGGAAAAATACGTGTATCTTGATCAGATGGACTGATGACTTAAAATAACAGGACACTCATAGTTACAAAAAATTAAGTGTCATTCGAAAGCGGTCGGAATGATAAATATTAAGTGGATTTAAATTATGTGGAAAAGATAATAAGATACTATATGTTAAGATGTATATTTGGACAGAGATAATAGTTTACGCATTCCTAATTTACGATTGTTTTCATTAATCATCAATTCATTTTCTTTTATTCAATTATCAATGTTCGCTTGCTTGTTTGCTTGTAATTTTACGGTTATTATTATTTTGCGTTTGGTGAATAGGTAAGTACGAATGTACTCTGGCCTTACGCAAATACTTTCAGTATTAATGTTGGCATTGTTTACCTATTGATAACTCCTATGGCATGTGGGGTGTAATAAGATGTTTTTGAAGGGCTTACAGGAGAATTATAAATTGATTAGTTATATTTCATTGGTTTCTTAAAACTGGCGACATTAAGCGTTATACCCGGCTTTCCTCGTAGTTGCAAGAAGAGATCTACAAGCAATGGGAGGTAAAAACTGTTGGAGACAAGAAATTTACGACAAATCCAATTGTAGCATTTTGTGTCCCGGTATTTCAGTGGTTGCTACTGTCGTCCTCGCGTCATTCGTATAGCACATTGTTTTGTAGGGCTCTCGATTCTTGTTCAAATCTTCAAGGAGGCCGTTTGATGGTTATGGGCGTACGTGGTCGGAAAGCGAATCTCTGTACTCACTATGGGCGTAATCATTAGGGTTGACAAACGATTACATTTCTCTGTAGATAAGTAATATTACTAGTATAGAAGCCAGTTTATCGCACAGTAACCACAGTCTTGATGTATGTTATTGAATAATTTAAATGGCTTTGTTAAACTGAATTATTTTTAAAGGTTTCACCGTTAGCATTACTATTATATTAAATAACAAATATTTCTATATAATATAATCATCATTATTATTATCTTAAAGATATCCTGCGTCTCTCTATACTAAGTGTTCTGTGAGTGATTTTTTTTTTTAATTTTTTTTCTTTAGCGCTAAGAAAAATAAAATAGTGTAAGTAAGTAATTAAGTATGTAATTTATAATTTGGGATGAACTGTGTTATAACTTTTAAATCAAAATTAATATTAAACTTTGAACCTAATCTGTAATCATTGGCTACTTGCCAATGTAGATGAGAAAAGAAATGTAGATGAAGAAAAAAAAGAAGAAAAATAAAAAAACATAAACATCGGAACGGCATTTGAATATTCAATTTTTGACAATGGAAAAAGATGGATGCAATGTAAAATTAATGAAACGGAAAATGTTAAGAAAACAAATGTCCTTAACAGGAATAATTCTTTGTAAATAGTTTTTCTAGAAAGTTAACTGTTGTACGATATGAGAGGAATTTTACTACAATAGTGAAAAAGTGATTCCTTAACGATGCCACAGCGACACCTACAACCCTAGTTATCATCAGCGATAGTTATCGGACTCTGAGTAAACTTCAAAGGGACGGACTGATAAAAAAGGCACCAACATAAGGAGGTGTTCGTTTAACGGCGCTAAATTGTCATTATTGATACTTGAGTAAGTCGCGAGTGGTATTAAGTTTTTCGCGCGGCTACGGCGACGCTACAAAATCGGTCAATTTATTATGGTATTAAAATATATGTAGAGTCGTAAACATGTGATCGGTATTTTAGTTTGCATGTTTTTGTAGTTTTTAATTTTCAATCGTTTTTGCCCGGGTTACCGTCCTCTGCTAAGTGTGAAGTCATTTATAAAGATAGTAAATAGTTATTCTCTCTTAAAGATCTTGTTTGAAGACAGAATTTTTAGAATGTTGCCGTCACATACATATCCAGAAAATGCGATTGACAAAAATCAATCAATCATTCTCGAAATTTGACATGACATACTCAACTTGTTATAGTTATAAAGTATGCAAATATTTTACCACGGGTCATGTGCAAGATCTATTGTTATCTGTACTATTCAAAGAACATATCTTCTAGCGTAAAACTGCCCGTTCAAAGTTTTCACCTAACATGCTACATTCAAATCAAAGTGCTGCAGTAAATATATGCTTTCACATATAACATAATTTTGTTTAGTATTAGGGGGATGCATTTTACTTACTCTACGGTAGAGTCTAATCGCTACGAAGAAGCTTGCTGAAGAATGCCCGAGTTATGGGTAGAGCACACAGCGCAGCATAAAAATACGAACGCAATAGCTAAATAGATACATTGTACAGATGTTTCTAGATACAACGTCCACCGTGGGAAGAGCAATTAGTGGTGAAATAGTAGAGACACGCTCGATTACCGCCCGTGACGAGCTCTAACAAAGGCATAGAAGTATATACTGCACATAGAGTATAGGTTGTTGCAGAGGTGTCGTTGTTGTTAGTGGGTTTTATGCCTAGGAATCTTTGAATTGTTGTTATAGATAAAAAAATAAAAAATAAAAATTCAAACACTATAGGCATCTTAAACTGGTGGCCAGGGTTCTGTTGTATTACTGGGTGTCTCGCTCTTTCTCCAGGATAAACATAACAGTTTACAAGGATAGCAAACTTAATGTAACCTTAAATCTAGAAAACAGCTTAATGAAGACATTACAATGTAATTTGTACTACGCTGTTACATAAATGTTTAGATACTTGGGACTAATAAAAATAAATTTAATACCATCTGGTGGCAGACTTAGGTTTATATTCTTAGTTAAAATAGTAGATAAACAGGACGAGCTTCTCGAACTTAATCACTTGATTTATTATTAATAAGTGCAGATAAAAATATAAACATATTAAAACAATTAAATCACATCTCTATTACCTTCTAATTATCGTTGACCTAGTTAAATTGCTGCGCACAGTTCTATTACCTACTAATTGCATGAGTTCACTATAAAAGTTAATCGGCCAAATTACCCTTCTGCGCGCGTGGCTTGCTCTGTGACCAATCAGTGGCGTATGCGCGGTGCGTTTCACGGCAAAAACTCAGTTAGCGCGCGCTCCGTCACTTGGGGCGGACCGTGTGTGAGCTGCCTAACGATGAGATTTGTACGTGTTGCAGCTCACGACGGCTCGTCACTTGTACCTTATTTCCTTCACATAAGATCGGAAATGGATCGTACTACACGTCATCATCAAAGAAAAACCACAGATACCCTTGAAAAATACAAGCTTTATTAACGTTATATCACGTATGGCGCAGCTCGTATGACGTATACGGGTTGGATTGTACGGCGAAAAAGTGGAGAAATGATGATAAATAAATATTTACTACGGTCGCACAGTTATACAGTGCGCCGTCTCTAGTAGGCTGTAGTATTGCCGGTATGCTCCTGGAAAAACTGGACGATGTTTGTTATGATGGTTTATGTGACTCAACGCTTTGGCGTGAATAGTAGCGATGTTGTTTAATATTGTTCCTTCTACGGTAATTAGGTATGTTTATAATGTTGAGATAGTTTAGGCCACCTGATGTTAGGTTACTGCAGTACATGGACACTTGCAATCCATCCAAGACTGGAACGGAATTATTTCTCATGTCGACCATAAATTCGTTGCTACCCATGGGTACTAAATTGGAATGCCGGTTAAGTATGTCTCCCTGACCACACCCTTTAAACCAGAACACAGCAGCAAAAAACACTGACGTTACAAGGCAGAAGTAGTTGTGGCTTCGCAGTCGAACAACGAAATGTTCTAACACCATAACTATACAAATATCCTTAGTGAACGAATATATTTCGTAATAATGTAACGGTTTTCTGCTCTTAGAAATACTTGTGGTAGATGGAAAACATTTAAATCCTTACAGGTTCCAATCCAAAGCAATATTTTAATTCTGCTATTACCCAAAATCTTGTACATTATACGTGAACTTTTAACTTATTTATTATATGAGTTTTACAAAATGTATTAGGATTAAATAAAGCTGTATAAAATTGGCTTAGATAAGCTGAGCAAAGCCATATCCGAGGCGATGTATTACAACGTATACATTATATGCATATACGGTGATATGAATGTTATATGTACTGTGCCTCCCTGCTTCCTTCGAAGATTCCTTTAATCGAGAGAACCAAATCTGAACTGCTCAGAAAATATAAAAACGTCATCCTTAAAAACACAACCCTCCTTCCGTGCGTCCATAAGGCCACACAGACCCTCGATCGAATCCACATTAACCTGAAAGATACTTCCAAAATAAATTACCTCCATACGCTTTTTAAGCCCAGCCTTAGCTAAGGTCATTAGCTCGGGTACTAACTGCAAAAATGTCCCGATCCCCATCAGCCAAGTGTCACCCACTGCGATCGACTGGGCGGGCTTTTTTTCCAAGAAACCGAATAAATCTCCGTCGATTTATTTGTCCCAATACCCTTTTATTTCCACCGACAATTAATTTAAGATATCTGTTGCGACGAAATCATTCCGTATTGACAGATCCTATACCAATTATACAACTTTTTTTGCCAACCGTACCGTCTACTTTTCGTACGCTTCAAAAATGTTAAGTAGCTCTTAGTTTGGTCGTGTTAAGGTCGATTTTGGCTTGATTACTGTTTCGGGCACGTGCAAAGATGTGCTTGTTTTTGGGTAAAAAGCGAATCGATGGGTTTTTATCGGATGTCCGATGGGACCACACAGGTCGGTATGATGAGGCGCGGTTTGTGCAAAGCTTTACCGATATTGTGGTATACTTTTCAAATATTTTTTATCTTATACCAATTGCAGCATAATACGAATAATGTAGCATATTCATTTGTTTGACAGATAGAGTATGAACTTGTCTAAATATGATGTAGTATAATATGTACTTTATATATGAATAATGTATACAAATCAACGCGAAGTCATAATGTCGTATGTCATTAAACTATTGGGATATCCAAAGGGAAGCTAAAGTTCGATCACTGAGCATTTAAAAGTAGGTGAATATTGGGGGATAGGTGGGAAGTTATCTATATTTTGCTCTGTGGTTTTACAGGCCATCATTTCGTTCCCTGCCTATAAATTTATATATATATGTCGACCTGGGAAGCATGAGGAAACTTAATACTTCACATATCAGCTCTTATTTATTTATTTTATTTATACTCTTTATTGTACACCAGAAGATAACAGACAAATACAAAATAGAGAACATGGCACATACATGGCGGTCTTATCGCTAAACAGCGATTTCTTCCAGACAGCCCATGGAAGTTTGGAGTGGAGTGGAGTGGAATGAATAAACATAGAGGAGGTGCACAGACAAAATAAGAGAGCAGAATAGAAAAAAACACCAAGTGTATAATAAGTGGTTGTGAAGTAAAAGTAGAAGAGAACACAGAAAGGCAAAACTAAATAGACATACATATAACATTTAGAGGAAATAGCAGTAATAGATGCAGCAGCCCTTATGCTTTTAAGGTCGAGATAGTAATTCATTTCGTTAAGATACACAAAATAAAGAGTATTAAAGAACTTGTAAAATATCTCTCTGTAGTAGGTACTTCATTACGAAAGCGCAATTCTGTGTAGAAAGATCTTGCAAAAAATATTTAAACAAAAGTAAAGAATTTGCTTTGTTAAGAATTGGCTCGTACTTACTTCTTTGCAAAGAATGCTTTGAATTATTTTAAGAGTGTTTCGTTAAGATGAAATGATTAAAGTTTTGGTGGCAGAATATTTTTAAATTACGAATAAATTGTTTATTTGGCTACGGTTAATAAAAAATTAAATTAACATATAATAAAGTTTTAATACTCACAAGGTTTAAAAGCTTATGTAAAAAACGATTTAAAATCTCTTAATTTTACAAGAAACATATGTACATTAAATACCATTATGAGGAGCCGAATTCTGTGTTGGTAAACGTTAATAGTAGAAGAGATATTAAAATCAGACAATTTTGAAAATAAACATCTCGATAAAGAGACAATTAATGATTAAAAATATTATAAAAATGTGTAGTATTTAAAAAGGGTACATAATTTTAGTAAAGGCTAGGGAGTTGCCAGAAGTTTTTAACTTCTTAGAATGGATTTTAATTAGGGAAGGTAATTTATACAAGAGTATAAGTTTGCGCATTCAAAAATATGTAAAAAAACACTGCTTTAACAAATAATATAAAGGTTTCTCCTACTTAATACAGACGCAGTGCTTATCTATGTTTTTATGTCGCTTTTTACTCCGCTTGCGAACTATTTCCGGGCGCCATGAAATGAGTATCTTTAAAGTTGGGACGAGAGCTTTCTTTTAAGCTGCCCTAGCATTAATGACCTTATACCTCTCTAGGTATAGCCGCCTTTGTTCTCGTGACCTCATAAAATCACAAAGTAAATTGCATTTTTTCTTAATATTTGTTTGTATTTTTTTGTTTTTGTGACCTCATAAAGTCACTAAGTAAATTGCATTTTTTCTTAATATTAATATAATGTTTGTAGTTTTTTTTTAATTGAATTAGCGTATAGGCAGGAGGTCTACCACCTTTATTATTTTTTTAACTCTGCACATCATCACTTGTAGGGGCGTATTAGGAATTATTTATCGAGGACTTTAGGCTGAAAGGTGTCGTATTCCGGGAATTCCGAGGCCGGCTACTGGACACCGCGCGACATACGACTCCGCCCGATCCCTATTAGACCCCGTTTACATGAAACTTTCTTATTACAAGAGCAACAATTCGATGAATTTTTACAAACAGCTGGTTTACATGAGGATATTTTTGGATATTCTTGTTTTTTTTTTATTATAATTTAGGGATAGCAAACGAGTATGCAGTCCACCTGATGGTAAGTGGTCACTGCCGCCCATGGGCATCCAATCAACGCAAAACAGGAACGAAATTCCTTCTCAGGTCGACCACAAAAGTATACTACTACCTATTACAACTATTTATAATATAATAAAGGCTATTTTATTTATTTTATTTTATTTAATAATTATATTTATTCTTAAAAATGAAGAGGTTATTAATTCAACGCGTATTTTTATATGTATTTTTATATCGGCCTCATTTCCATAAATGTACTACATATATTTTCTTTCGACAATTTCCCCCTTCAATACTTACGACGCCTCACTCTCTATTCTCTATCCAGTTAATTATTTTTTTAATATACATATGTATATCATTGAATTAATTAATGAATTGAACACAGAAACGTTAATTAAAAAAATACCTAATTATAAAAGTATCATAATAGAGGGGGTGGGCAATGTATGCAACACAGGGTACCTACCTAGCGCGGCAGACAAAGACACCATATTTATATGAAAAAAATTAGGCTAATTTAATATAATACATAAAAATATAATGCATAAAAATGTACATACATGTAATCCGACTTTTATCAACATCTAATTTAAAAGTTAACAACCGAGACGTGATAATGAGTTTAGGAATAGCGCGGCAGTTAGAAGATCTCAGACACAACGTTCCAATTTATTTAATTCAATTATATTTAACACAACTAAGTTACTGAAAGGGGTCGTTGGACGCCAACGGTCGTTTCGTCGAACGCTGTAACTCCGAACTGCTAACTGTTTCAGGGTCATTTATTATGTACACTAAATATTACTTCGTCGACGCGAAATTGGCTTCGCTGGGCATATTTACGGAGATCGGAATGCCTTTTAGCTGCAAATCATGGAGCTTGTGGATATCGTAAACGATCGAGCAAGTTAAGCATTGTTGGGTAATGTCGCATTGAGACATGAGACCGTCAATTTGTATCTTAAATAGATACAAATTGACGGTTCATTGATTTGTTTATTTTTATGATATATCAATTTTGAAGATGAAACTTTTATAGCGGATTTGGCACGGAAAAATTAACGGGTTGGCAACCAACATGCTAATGACACTTGTTATGTAAAACGTTTAATTTTGTCTAATTGTCAGATAAGTGTGCAGTACAACTAAGCTTATAGCTATTTATATTTTTTAAACGTTGCAAATGGAATTGTAGTTGGCCTGATGGTAAATAATCACTGTCGTCCATGAATATTTGTAATCAACCCAAAAAGAGATCGATTTTCTAAGATAAGTCGACCACAAATGCGTGCTAACCCTCAGGACTGTTGGGACTCCTCTCTTAAGTGTGGCTCCCTCGCCACACACTTCAAATCAGAATACTGTATGCTGTTAGACAGAAATGACAGAACGCGGCGTCTATGCCGTGATACAGAGAAGATATTGGTGTATCAGTGTGGTAGTTATTATACTCGGGTGAGGCTTGCAGTGGATAAGGGTTGGAGGCCACCAGGGGCAGTGGCCCCAATTATTGTTTTAATGGTTATCCTGATACTTTCAATTATGAGAGCATAAATTGTCAATAAACCGTCGATTAATTAAACAATAATCGTGTAATCTTATCTCTCCTTTTTATTATTTTCCTACATATAATATTAAAAATAAATTTTCAGTGTTTAAGCCTAAATGTACGCAAAGTAGTCTAATCTTAGTGTGAAAGTCGTTAAAACATGCAATTTTACGACGTGACTCAACAATAATAATTTACTCCAGATTGTACTGTAGTTGATGATACAGTTTTGTTTGAATCATGTCAGCTGTTTTGGTTTTATTCTCAAAGCAAAGTGACCTCCGCGGGGCACTTGGCAGCTCGCCAAGGAAATGCTAATTTATATCCCAGCTAGCTAAAGTCGCTGTTTTGCCCGTTTGGTCTCTATAGATTAAATATACGTGCCCATGTTCAGTTAAATACATACATATGACACGGTGTTAAATAAACTCTTTTTGATCATTGAGACCAAATTTACATTTAAATGACACAATCATTTTTGTTATTTAGTACGTGGTAGGTATTATTTGGTTCCCCTGTGGGTGTAACTTTTATAAGATGTGGTAGGATTTAACCAATTAGTACAACCTTATACTTTAATAACTATATATAACTTTCCATTATCACGAAGAAGAGAGAGAAGATGAAGATCTTAAACGCAACTTATCTTTAATAGTTCATTTTTTAAAAAATACATATTTTACAATCATTCATTGCACGTTCATTTCATTTTTACTATGCTTCACATTTCATTTTGTTCTAAGTGCAAACAA
>DWGW01001132.1:0-12031 GCA_018247775.1 Udranomia orcinus
GTTATTTTTCTATGAATAATGAATTATTTATTTTATAAATATAACTTTAAATACGGATAATTCATATGATGTTAATAGCGCTTTAAATACATTTATAATACATATATCATTCACTAGTTGACTCGGCGCGCTCCGTATTGTCTCAATAATTTCCTCGTCCCTGTCCCCGCTTCTGTTACCGTCCCTCCGTCTAAATTAGCACAACTCAAATCATCACTAAATTCAAATCGTAATAAGCCGTTTCTGAGATTCTCGTGCACAAACGCACTGACAAAAATTCCTACACGTACTGTCGTACCAAATATGCATTTAGATCTTTAACTTTTTATATAACTAAATTCACAACAACAACACAAACAAATTATTTCATTATTTTGCATGTAATATATCTTCCTTTTAGCACAAAGCTGGACTAGACACATTTAAACCATATTTAAACTTATAAGAAGATATTCCTAATCTATACTCCATTTAAAAAAAAGCAGATGTCAAGTTTATGTGTCACTGTCAAAATTGTCAAATACAAATGAGAAAATGAACCGTTGTTTACACGAGTGTTTATAATCTTTAAAGAAAGCATTACCGATTAATCGAACTTTTGTTTGTTTTAGCTTGAGAATTTCCAAATACAAATCGCATATATATAGCATAGATAACTATGACTGCCGATACAAATAACGAGTATCCTAAGGCTTCAAGTAAGTATTTGGGCACGCCCACTACGTCCTACTCTCTGACCACAAAACATTTTATGGCATAATATCCTATTTGTGAAACTCATGGAAATATTGATGCAATGTTTAAATATATGCATGAGAAATTAGTTGAAAGAAAGTCTCATGATCTTTTGTTTGAGACTAAGGGACACCCGACTATAATCCGGTACATTTCGGTGTTACTCCCGTTAATGTACAACGGATGCGCGTATTGATAAATATATTGACGCAAAGTTCTAACCAATGTGATTTTTTTTACAAGAAAATTGATAAAGAAGCATATAAATATAGAGCGATTATATTTCACCATTTTATGGTCGACGGTTTCGATATTTCGAATTTTTATGATTTGTAATTTGCTTTATGTCAAGTAAACAGCAAATGTTAAATTAAAAAAAGAAATAACAATTAAAATAAATCTACGCCGTTATTGAAGCGCCAAGTTTTAATATTCACACAAAATTGTTTTCGGCATTTTGGCGTGTTTTAGAGTTTTACGCCAGTACTGGCGAGTACTTGCTTACTACAAATAAAATTTATTTAACTATCATCATTTTTCCATTGCAGATGCCACTCTCATTGGAGCTACAATAACATATGTGGCAGGGTTGTTTTTGCTCCTGTCGTTCGCGGGTCCATACTGGATAGAGTCCTATCCTGAGATGTTTTCATCCTTCAAGCACATGGGCTTGTGGGAATATTGTTTCGATCGTTTCCGATTCCCATCCTTTCAGTTCAATAAACTCTTTCACGGATGCCACTACATTTTCAGTCAGGTAAAGCTTTAGCTTCACTTTATTCTATATCAATTTAAGATTTCCTCTGTACTGCTGTTGATATAGTTCAGAACAACAATAGATAGATAGTTAACAATAGACCAGAATAATTTACATAAACTTATTTTTACAGGAGTATTATGTAATCCGTGAGTGGTTGCTACCTGGTTGGTTGATGGCAGTTCAGTCTTTTGTGACGTTGGCTCTAATGCTATCGTTTACTGCGCAAGTCCTACTTGCATGTGTCATCATACGCATGCCCTTGCGTACTGTGCTTCGATACGAGTGGATATTTGTATCCTCTGCCTTCTCGATGGTGGCTTTGTCGAGTAAGTTAAATAGTATCTTTCATACATTTATTTTAAATACTTTTATTTATTGATAATACATATGTGCAGGTTACTACTCTTGAAGATTAAGTTATGTATTTTCACAGCATCATCTATTTCTAAAAAGATCCTGTGCCCATTTAAACAGGTTTGGTGATATCTCACCTAAATGTTATATTAAATATATAAAAACATATTCCTATATATTTATTTATAATTATGATTTAATATTGTTGATCTTCTTTCCTTTTACGTTAATTTTAATAAAAAATCTCTGTTTTCTTCCAGGTCTCTTTCTGTTTCTAGGAGTTGCTATTTTCGGAGGCAATTGTTATCGTCGCGACTGGCTGCTGTATCCGTCGTTCAATGTGCTTTCTTGGTCCTATGCATTTGCTGTTGTAGCCTTTATTTTGTTTGGTAAGTCCTTTTTCTCCTGATTGTTACTATTTTTCATGCATTCAGTTTGTGCTATTCATTTCAGCCTCACTAACTTCTAAGATAATGAAAAATCAGAAAGATCAGACAGAAAGTCTACAGTTTACAGTACTGCACAGTACCAGAAATTTGTTATAACTGTTTTTTTCTATTTTTAACATAAAAATTGCATTTTGATTTTCTCTATCTATGCAATATACCATTATTATTCACCAACAGTTGGCACTGCTTGTTCCATCTGTTTTTATCATATGTAAGTAAATGAGTTCATTCCTGCCTTAGTGGTGCGGTATGGGAAGGATGATCTACTGAGCTAAGCACTATGGCCATCATACAATTAATTTTTCTACAATGCGAACTATTACTATTTGCATGCACAGGTATTGCAGCGGTTCTGTTGTTCTTGGAGTCGCGGAAGTTGTACGAATTGCGCTTGGAGGCCAAGAATCTGGTGGCGCAGATGCAGCACAGCCAGCCGGAGCACGCGCTGCACCACCTGCGAGACCAGCTGCACCAACAACAGCAGCTAGGTTACTTTAGAAATTAGCTCCCTAAATATCCTAGCTCGCCTTTCCTCAATACTTCTTTATTGTATTTTCTATGATGTACTAGCAAATGGATTTCGGGCTTGCCCCTAAAATTAGTAACAGTATGCACAGAGCACTTCAATTGTGCTGCTTCAAAGCCCAGGTTTTTGAATGTTCGTGGAGCAGTATATACTTGTACGAAAGTTTTTCTGGAGTCAAATTGACAATTGACATTGACAAATCTAAAAATTAATGAATGAAATGGAGAAAATAAATATTGCTACGATATTGTTTTCTTAAAATAAAAATGGTAATATTACATTACATGACATTACAATTAATAATAATAATTCAAGTATTGATTATACTAATTTTAATTGAATTGACAGTAAGTAGGCACACAAACATTAACTGTGTGTGTACAAAAAACATTCAGATATTTGCCAAAAACTTTCGAAGCCTGAAATCCCATTAAGCACGCTTACACTTTCTATTGTAATTTGAATTAATGACTTCGTAAAATTTTGCACGTAAAATTTTGCATTTAATATTCATAAATTACAATGTTTAAATCTTATTAAACTTAAAATAATAGACTGTCTAAAGTATTTGTGAGTTACATTCCATATACTAAACCGTCCGAAATTGATCTACTTATTGCCTACTTAATTGTCGGTTTTAATTTTTAAGAACCTTTTTTTTATAAGTGTGTGTTGAAGATGATATATTTTAATATTATCCAATAATAAGTTAAGTTTTTATGTAATGGAATCTCTGCTATATCGTTTAGTGTGACTATCTGACAATTTACAATTCCTTGGTGTTCCCTATTTTGTATTTGAACATACTGTCGTTATATTGAAGCATAATTATTAAACCACAATTCCATTATGAATTGTAATGATGTATTATTTTATTTTGATGAAAAATTGTTAACTTTACGGTAAAAATAATCTGTTATATGTTTAACATCTGTAATATAACTTTTAACGAAAAGCTTTTCGTTTAAAAGTAGAAAGAATAAATTATTGTGACAACATTGGAACCTCTTATTCTGTATCTGTATGAATCTCTTAACTTTCTTAAGTGTTGCAAGTATATAGATTGACTTTTTTTGTATGGTATATACTATACTTAAGTTGACTTAATGAGCTTATTCTTTTATTTGCAGGATGCTAATCCTGTTCTATTCTAGGTTTAAATTTAAGATTAAAAATTTGGCAGCCTTCGCATTTGAACAACTTTTACCTTATTGTAACACAGATAATGACTAGGCACTGTTGATATTTTCTCTTAATATTTGTATATTATGCAATTATGCCTTTTAGTGTTTAAGAAATGAGTTCAATGGAACTTTATTGTAATCCGTCCGTCCCTGTATTGTACAACATACATAACAGTACTATTTTTGTGTACGAAGCACTCTGTACTAGTTTTAATTAAATGAATATACTTATTTTTCCTATGGTGTGTTTTATTCGTTTTCCTCATTTCAGAAATGCGATTAGAATTTCTTTACACGCAAGCTTTTTTTAAAAAATGTTCTAAGATTTTTTTCACATCAGCTTAATTTTTTTTATTTCAAAACTACATTTTTAAAATGTATACGATATTTTAAAACTTAATAATTTAAACTCAGCAAAATCAAGTACATGTCTATTGTCAATTATATTTATAAAAGTGATTGAACATTTCGTAGCCCGGAGGTACGGTACCGTCGTATGTATGTATATATTTTATGTTGTTGTGTTTACGTACTTAATCGTGGCGTTTTAACTTGGACATAAGCAATGCATTTGTGGTGGATTCCTATAAACTAAACTTAAAAACTAATCGCATAAGTCCACTCGTTACATGGTCTCCGACATGCAGGAAATCCAAAAAACCAAACACAACGCGGTAAATATAACTGTATCGTATCATTGATAAATATTACGTGAATTGATGCCCGATGAGCGAAAAAATCATTATTGCGCTACATCTAGCGAGGAAATTGTTGGTACGTCGCATGGGTTGCAAGAACCGCAGAATCCTGTGACGTATGTAAATTGAATACCTAATGGTTATAAGTTGAATGATCATCACATATATATATATATACACAAATAGATTTGATGTGTCTGTTTGTAATTCCAAATTAACAGCTTTTTACTAAATGTATATGAAACTATATACGGTGAAAACATAAAAAAAAATACTATTTTTTCAATTTTTGTCTGTTTGTCTATTTGTTCCGGCTAATGTCTGAAACGGCTAGGCCGATTTTAACTAAGTTATATAATTATAAAAAAATAACATGCACAGGTATTAATATCAAATAATGACAACAGACATAAGTAACAAAATAAAAATTATGTCTCTTGTCTCTTTGCAAGACA
Organism: Udranomia orcinus; assembly: GCA_018247775.1. NCBI lineage: Eukaryota > Metazoa > Arthropoda > Insecta > Lepidoptera > Hesperiidae > Udranomia > Udranomia orcinus. Next base: position 5,162 of record DWGW01001132.1, read on the forward strand.
GTTTAGCAATCGATCTCATCTATATTTGATAGATTGTTATTTATATTACTTGTTGCTAAAGATAAGAACAGCTTCCTCGATTATGAGAAGTCGGTCGAGTCCAGAAAACAGAAAAACAGAAAACAAAAGATGGTTGCATCGAAGTGTAGTATGAATTTGAAACCAACTTTTCCGCGTAGGTTTTCATACCACCTTGTCGCGTCACGCACGTAGCTACTGGTATTGCAATGCCACGCAGCTAAAATTTTTACACTTGCGTGGCAAGCCCATGCGTGACGATATCCATAACATTCAACTTAATTATTTATATATAATACCGACACGGTTAGGTACACTGAATTTTTCATCCGTCCTACTTAGAATTTGTAGTTGTGTAGTATTATTTATTATGGCATAATACATATGCCATCAAAAAACGTTATTTATGGCAGAGGCAGGATGATGCTACTTATATACCTACTAGCGTTTTCTCGTGGCTCTATCCGCATTACAAAGTAAGTAAAGGATAAAATCTTGCACGATTCTCCTTATAAAACACGTCCATTTAATTCCTTTCCTTTTAAGAGATTAAAACTACTTTTTGTTCCTTTCGTGAGTCCCAAACTATTGACTAGGTAGTATGGATGCTAGTAGGTTTTCCACATAAAGTTCGCCGTAGGCGAAGTCTACTTTAATCGCAACACTAAATTCCATGGATTCGTCTCGTCGAGCGAGAAAAAGCTACAAGCGAAGTGTACAAAATAATCAACAATGAACTCCTTTGTAATGCTGTTGAAAACTATTTGTGAATAGTCTCTTTTTTATGCAAGCGAGTGCCTTCTTACTCTCTGCTAAATTGTTCAGAACTAATAAAGTTAATATTGTCAATCGTTTACTTACCACTATGTTTAGCAATTTGTAGCACACTAAATCAACTTTCTATTAAATATGAAACTTAACAGAATGTTAGATATTTGAGCTGTTACCACATTTTCCCCTTAGGGGGATCATTTTGTACCACTTTCCCCTAAGTGATTTTTACTGTGCATGCTCGTGTGCGTGTAGGTACCTATACTTTAATATAATAAAGTTCTTATGCGAATTCGTAATTCTTAAATAAAAAAGAATCTGAAATCGCATTGACGGAGAAGCAATTGAAGGCTGAATTAGTGTTGATATTAATGATTACTTATTAATTTAAATGATGTAAAATACAAATTCGAACTCTCAAGCCGCCTGATATGATTTTTATTTAGTAGTCTATAGATAGATAGCCCTCAAACCTAAAGTTAGCAACCACTGTAAAATTCAATTATGGATTTTTTTAGTTTCCACTCGATTTTTAAATTAGTTCGGAAAGTAAAGTTTTTTTGATAAGAAGTTAATCAAGCAATTATAGTTTCCATACCTGGTTTATTAAACTGGTGACACAATTTCAGCACATAGTCCATAGTTTTCTGAGGCACGTTGCCGTCCAAAACTACTAGCGGGGCGTTCTCTAAATATTTTACATGTTTGTCCACCTGCGAAAGAAAATCATGTGCGTAGTGTAATCATGACTATTATGGGCAATACACAAGTATGTACAGCTTCGGCTATACAGATGAGACAACTGGAGAAACAAAGAACCAGTGCCGGATTAACTAAGGGTAGCATATTGAGTATGGCTCCGCGCACTAACGCTTTTCTTCTTTTTTTTCCGCCGTAATCGCAGTAGGGTCGTGAACTGAACAGTTTCCAGCTCCTAATTGTACTGTTTACTACATCGAACTCCAAAAAAATTCCAAAAGCGAGCTTCCTCACTTTTGGAATTTCGTCGACCTTTCTTTCTTCGTCGCCGTAATGTAAAAGCGACATTAACTAATTTGCTACAGGCCCTGCGCTGGCTTATTCGGCCCTGGACCGAACTACATTTCGTGTAAATCTTGCTAGGTTACGCCAGCATGCTGCTTTGTGTGATAAAATACTTTTAAAAATGTATCCGAGTGTTTTCAATAGAAAAAGACCGGTTAAATGTAAATTTGTTGTTTTCCATACAGGATATTGCATTTTCTCTCGAGAATTTTATTCGTGCTGAGATGGGCAAGCTTTTAGTAGCAGTTTTACATTTTATACAATTTTCCGTTGTAGTGAATTTAATAACTTCGTAAAGCGAGAAGAATTGCCTACATATGAAACAATATCGTGTTGAAAAGAAATTTATTGTCGACTACTTTTCGCCTTAAAACTGATTGAAGCCAGTTTTTTGTGTCATTGACTTTTAGTGCCATTAAATACTAACGAAAGTTTTTGCGTTTTTAAGGTTGTTGGAATGACATGTTTGGAAGTCAGTGATCATCATCACCACCATTTATTTTCTCAATACTTATAGATCACTCAGATTGTTTTTATCAGAAATCTACTGCGTTAACTTAATAAAAGATTCATAAGCTTTTGGAAATATGTAGAGCAATCTCTATAATATAAACTTAAAGTCAAACTACAATTAATTTGAGTTTAAGCGCGAACGAAACGTAAAAAGGAAAGAAATACAATGAAAACGAAATAAGCAAATAATAAATAAATAGAGTATTAAGAGTTAAGATTTAAGTATACCGAATCGAAACTAACCATTTCTGTGGTAATGTGGTCATGAATATTCATGTCTCCGAGACCCAGCAGACATTCGCCTTTAGCGTCGAGAACCGCTGCATACATCGAAGTCCTTGCATCTCGCACCACACAACCTGAAATGTTTAATATGTATTACCGACATAGAATTTATTACCAGTTTTACAGATGTACGCAACACTAATCATAAATTCGTCTAACAAGAATTTACTCGATATAAGAACTGTGCTCTATAGTCGTTGTTTCCTGAAATCTGTAATAAATTATTATCTTTAAGGCTCATTTTAACTATGAAAAAGGAGAGATCATTACTATGAGGAAGCAGTAGCTAATGAGATGATACTTTCTTCATATTTTTTAACCAATTCGTACATAGAATGTGATGTTTATTCTTTGGAAAGATGGATGAAGAAAAAATTGTGACAAAAGTTTGGCATTTAGCAGTTAGCCTAGGTTAGGTTACTACAGAATACACAGGGGGAGAATAACTGGGAATTTTTCGGTACTCTCACAACGCACAGGAGGGCCACCAAAGGTTTAGTGGGAGAAAACCCCATATAACCCGGTACCGGTCTCAAGATATCGGCTACCTTTGAAAGGTTTACTTTGTATCCAAGAAAGGGTTAACTATACGACATGACTACGGTTCTCTTCACAAATGTCCACCTACCGTCAACAAAGTCAATGGTCCTGGTAGTATCCCGGTTATTGTATTGAGGAACCTTGCAACAGACCCCGGTTTGGATACGATTGTTTCGCCTCTTGCTAAGATCATCATAAAGTTTATCTTAAGCAAGTATTAAACGTCATACCATCCAGAACGAGTCCAGGAGCAATACTCGCTAGAAATTCTCCATCGGCGTCTTGTCCAATAGCAGTCAACAGTTTCGTGCGTCCGCCGCGCATCCGCCATATCGCTTCAGCCATGTTTCGACCCACGCCACCACCGCACTGTTCCGTTTTGCAAGCGTGGGTGCTGCCGTCAATCTGGATAATAAATAATATTCTCATAATAGCGTTGTAGAATCTCAATAAATCGACCCGAACGTGGATACGCGTCATGTGATCATGTGACCAACTGAGATGAAGTTGTTGACTATACAACATACATTATATTCGAGCCCTGGCTTTCGAAGATTTTTTTAGTATTCATGCTATTTAAATGAAAATGAAGTCTTTAGATCAGGAACAAATAAATTGAGAGCCATTTGAGGACATCCGTAATTAAGCGTAGTACCAGAATACATAACTAAATTTTTCTTTTACTGTTTTTTCATTGTTTTGTCGTTCATAAAACGATAGTGTTCGGAAAAAATGTTCCATTCTAAGTACGAGTTATCGCAACGAGACAATATATTTTCCCTTTAAAATGCACACACATTTCCCTATGTATTAACGCGATTAACAAACCACATGCTATTTGTAGATATTTCGCGCCCAGAAGTATTTAGAATCGCATGTCTGACTTTACGTTTAGCGTGTGTTAAGATAGGACTGTTTTATTGCACGCGAATATTAATATAAGGAGTTTGGTCACGGGACACTGTGGGTTGAGCTGTTGAGCACGTAGTTGTAAATTTCAAAGAAAATACATGATTGCAGTGGGTTTTTTTTGCGTGACAAATAATATACAATTGGACAGGCAATCTGTATTTTTTGACTTGTCCTCTATAAGTTAGGGTATGAGTATATACTCGTATACATAGTTAACTTAGTTTAAATGGACTTTAATATATTGTAAGATGGCTAGTAGCTTATGGAATCTTGCAACTTAAAACAGTGTGGAGTTTCATACGTGTATTGTTAAAAAAACCTCGTATTACTAGGTTATAAGGGAACAAAATATAATTTATAATTTCGAAACAGCCATTGTTGTATTTAAGCATATAAGCATTTTTCACTAACTGCCTCTGTAGTACAAGTTTGTATTCATAATCACTGAGTTCTTTTTATTTTTGTGGCATCGCTCATTTTGAGCATAGCCAATGACTAAAATCACTGAGTTTCTATACTTTATATAATATTATAACCCGGTCTATAGTCTATGACCAGTGGAGTAAACCCTTCCGGAGTGGCGGGCGCTGCACGCCGCTGCACCATTGACCGCAGATCGTATCAGCTCGTTGCACGCGATTACCCTCGGTGCTGCATGGTAAATTATGCAACCTAAATGTTGCATGTAACAATATTTAAAAAATAATTTATACCCTGCAACGTTAATGCCAGTTTTTATCCAGTTGACACAAGTATGTTTCCTGCTGATTGCCCTGTTTTATTACGCTGCGGTTACTATTTCTGCCGCAATAGTCGAGTGGGTCGTGTGCAGCTTTTTATGTCATATAATGACTGCAACACTTGCTTGTTTGCTCCACTTTTGAGTGCAAGTTTCTCATAACAACCGGGGAAGTCTGGGCCGTAGGTCCATTGTGCTAATTCGATGGAATTGGTTGTACTTGTTATGGGTTAGTCCTATTATTGGATGATACTATTTCTGAGATCTCTGACAAGACAACCTAGACTACTAAGATTTAAAGTGAATAAGATACTGAAACACATTAGCACATATGTATGCACATATAAGGATACCACAGCGCTTAGTAGGTCTCGATCACCACAAAATTAGCGGCACAGTCTCTACTATAGCAAATTTGAATTGAATCTCAGCCAATCGGAAAAGTAAATGAAGGGTGGAAGCGTCATTGTATATGTAACACATACGAGAAGTGCGTCATTGGCACTCACGACAATTCGTATCCTAAGTAGTATAAAGTATTCTTGTATAATAAAAGTTTTTGTATCTATAAATACCGAGGTATGCTATTATTATTTATTATTATATAATTACTAAAATATTATTTTGAATATATATTTGAACATTATCATAACTCATTATTATTGCAAAGGACACCACGCGGCATCTATTATTAATAATCCAATATCAACTTCAACTCAGTGTAGTTAGGTACTTCAGTACTACTACTACTACTTCGAGTAGTATAAAAAATGAAAAGTTCTTTTTTATACTACTCGATAATTCTGTGTTGAAATCTTTTCAAGTTCTGATAAATCTGTGAGACAGTAGGTTTTTTTATCAAAAAATACGAGGGACGTTAAAAATTGTATCACACCATCGCCAATGATAAGAAAAAGGCTATATTGTTTGTGTATTCTAAATAACCACCTTACCATTTTACCACGCTCGTCGAAATTTAATTTATACCATACATAATTAAAACGGATCGAGCGTATAAATGCAACATAATCTACATTTAAGTACGTTTTGCACGGTTAATCCGTGAATCGTATTATATTAATTGTAATTTGTCAACGGCATGTGTTAATTAACCGTTCCACAAAGGTATCTGCGTGCCTTTGATCCGAGCATTAAGATGACTTTCGAGATGTCACACTTCCCAGAGTGATTAATTTATCGACTGATGCTGCGTAACATCTGTATGATGGTCGTATGTATAATATGAGAATTTAATATATACATACTTAGCACAGAAATGAAGGGAACAAGAATAAATTCCAAATTGTTGAATTTTCAACAGGTTGTATAATAATTTGAAGCCAAATGGTCGTACGGCAAATAAAACAAAGCAAATTGTAGCTCCAGCTTTTTTTTTTTTTTTGAGTTTTCAAGAAGAAGAGCAACCCAGTTTTTTTAGTCTACAGACTGAAACTAGATTTTTGAGGCTACAAATTGCTTTTTTTCATTTGCTATACGATCATTTTTCTTCAAATTACAGCCTATTGAAAATCACCCAAAAATTTAGATTATCTTCTTGTTCTCTTAATTTTTGCGCGAAGTTTAAGTAATGTAAAGTAATATAAGAATCTGAACTTGAAGACGCAATAGCCTAATAGGTACGAACGGAATTTCGATCGAGAGATTGTGGATTCGATTCTCATTACACTATTTGACGTGGACCCATACCTTACATACACCTTTAAGCCTTTAAGCTTAGCTTAGTTGAAGGGATTAAAAGCAGTTTAAAAATACAATTTATTATCCTTGGCCAAAGCCGATCAAAAATACAGCTAAAATGTATATTCCGTATGAATGTAAAAAAAGATACTATGAAGTTTAATTTTTGTAATTGAACTGATGATTGATGATTACTGTATACCAAAAGTAAAGAATTCACAACTATTAGTTTGATCACCGGAGCGGTGTAATAATTTTTTCCAGTTTGAAATTGTTACCAAATTAAAATGTAAATGTAAAACTAGTCTATTCACTAATAATGTTAACTACGCACTTTTTCTGGGTCTAAG